>JZKD02S1835010.1:10851-41304 GCA_000966675.3 Picea glauca | reverse complement strand
CTTAACCTTTTCCATGAGAAACCTTTCAATATATAGGAGAAGGAGAGATGGTTACATGGATGAGGATGATCCCATCAAATCTGAGAAGTCAGTAGAATGAAAACCATGCGAATGCGAACTCATTTTCTAGAAGATTCCCTTCTAGAACCCTGGAGATCTCTTCTCCTTTCCAAGCTTAAAAATAGGTTCGCACTCTATATATGGAGAAGACTGCAATAATTTCACACCCTAAGTGTGGGTGTCCTGTGAGAATGAAGGATTCTCACACCCTAGACCATAGGCAGCCTGCGAACTCATCTTAAAAATATGTTTTTGGAAGAAGACAATAGCGACTTTTCTCAAGCAAAAGGTCTTTGTTGGGAGCCTGAATACATCACTGTTGAGACATCACCAGAGTAACCAAAATTATGTGGAACACATGGGTCTCTTCATAGTTACATCCAAACCAAAATGGATTTTCTAGACATCTCATCACTGGGAGCTGCCTATCGATATGTTGTCAAAATCGAGAAGAAATTTAGGCATAGAAACAAATGAGAGTTTGGGTCTGCAAATCTGCAACAACCAAAGCATGATAAATATGACCCTGACAAATAGCCTCCTGAAAACCATCCCAAGCCATAAAAAAATAAGGGTAAAGGAAAGATGAAGAATGGCACTAGGAAATGGTGGGTCTTCCACAAAATCTCCTGGCACAACACCAATGAATGTCGCTCAAAAACTTCATTGGTGGTAGAGATCAAAGAAAAAGAGATGAACCCAGATTCATAAATCGATTCAAAAAATAATGGAAGGAGACAAATTATTGACGTATATCCCACTTTTACAATCATGACCACAACCATTCAACCAGAAGAAGCAACAGACCCTGAAGAGGGGGACCACCTCTTTCATTCAAAAATGTGGGTGAAGGGGACCCCATTTCATTTTATTGTTGATAGCAGAAGCCATAAGAGCCTCATCTCAGTAGAGGTCGTCAAATAGTTGGGGTTGTCGATAACAACACACCTACAACCATACAACATCGGGTGGCTTCACCATGGACATGATCTCTGTGTCAGCCAACAATGTTGATTTACATAGGGATTCCAACCCTTCAAGGATGACGTATTATGTTATGTTTCATTGTTAGATGTATGTGATGTTCTCTTGGGCCAACCATATATGTGGAAACACCATGCTATCTATGAGTCTCAACCCCGTAGTGTCATTATTACTCTAGTAGATTATCTATATAGGATACCAGAGGTAGTTCCAACTACTATCCCACCTAATCAGTGTCACAAGGTAGTATCTCATACTACAAAATTCAACTTCTTTATAGACTATTCAAAAGATGACCAAAGAACACCACAATCACTGCAGCCTCATTCCAAGCACCTTATGTCCAACAAAAGCAGATCAACAAGATTAAATCAAAGTGAAAGGATTAATTCTTCACATAGTATTCTCATGTAGCCATACGGGTTAAAAATGTCCAACCCTTCCAGCCACAGGTTCGTGACAGCCTTCAACAAGCTAAGCAACGCAAATTCTCTAGCAAGGCAAGCAACTCATGAAGATGCAGATTCAACAAACGCTTTTCCCTCTCCCCCATGCACTCAACATAATGAAGACCATTGCTTCCTAAGGAGGGAGGATTGATCAAGATGGATATCGGTGGAAACCCACCTATTCCAACTGGCTCAAAACAATGTTTTGGAAACTTACTATTTTTAGCAGTTTTTTGGTTCCTAAACTTCCGGGGCCATTTTGAGGCTTAAATGAAGTTTTTTGGGATCGATCACCTAAACGAAAGTCAAAGGATCGGATTGATCCTCCAAAATGAATATCCTTGACGATACCATTCTACTAAGCTATCCCTCACCCCAAATGGAAATCATATGCCAAAGTTACACCCCCGGGAAGTTGATACACCAAACTACCCAAAACGTCGTCCATAAAATTGTTGGCTTTTCATCTTCCGGGGTTAGGGTTTTGGATTTTATTTATGATAAAAAGGCCTTTAGGGCCTCATTGTAAAATCATCTTATTGCAAATGCGATTAGTTGTCACATCTCTTCTAAGAGATAAGATGCCACCATTCTAGTTAGTCTTTCACTCTGTATTTCTATCGTTTTGTACATTTCGCTCATTAATAGAAATTGTGTATTATTATATATTTGTGTCTCTTGTTATATATCCAATATATCTATGTTATATTATTGACTCTCTTGCAATATCTCTGTATATTTTTTTGTTATATCTCTGCTCTCATTTCATGCCGAAAATAATCTGGATCACTATGTGACCCATTGTCGAGGGTTCAACATGTCCCATCATGATAGTGCATGGGTGTTGGAGGAATATCTACATTCCCCACATAGATATTTATTCAACATTTGTGTCATGATAGGAAAAAACCCTAATGGGATTCAATATAGTATAAATCAACCCTATCCTAAGAAACTAAATGGATATATATGAAGTAGAAGTTATGTGATCTAACATAGAAGTTGCAAAATAAAAAAATATTTGTTTAAACATTTGTAGTAATCTCCAAAAGATCTAGGGCACAAACTACTCCATGAAATCAAAAGTGCACAAATGATTTTTGAAGTTCAAATTGAGCACTTTTATATGATAACCCTAGATTTTATTTTACCTTGTATGGGCCCATGCGAGCTCCATTTTAAGTATCATATATGAAATTTACAACATTTTCTTCATTTTCTTCACCACTTCCACATGGCGCCACTAATTTCTCATGATTAAAATCTTCACTTTAGAGCCATTTTTCTTGTATGATTTTTTTTTATATTTTTATTTTTTATTTTTTTTATTTTAGCATAAGTTTCTCACACAACCTATTTTTCTTGTCATATACACCATTCATTTCAATTTCATGACTAATTTTATACTATCCAATATGTATTTCACGTGTGTAGTCACTTAGGATCCATTTTTTCTTTCCATGTTTTTTGCAACTCTTTTCCATCCCTTTAGGTAACTTATTGAAGATTCGAACCCATGTCATTGTTCCCCCATTTAGGATCAATATTTTTTCTAGTTTTCATCCTAGATATTTCCTCATGCTTCTTCTATCCATTTTGTTAACTTGTTGCCTTCAAATCTTGAGAGGTGTGTACATAATTGAGATATTATGCAATACATCGTCACATGTCATTGGTTCACTACTTCCATGCTATGAATATCATTCACAATTTTGTGCCACCATCCATAGCTCCCTAAATGATATTTCCATCTATACCCCACCCCCAGTTGTCTCCATTCACGACTATTCTTTCCACCATCCAGGATTGATCTATTCTAGGGTACATATCTCCTTACATGTAATGTATCCAAATTCATTCATTCTTTCGGTAGGACTTCACAGTGCTCCTTAAACACCATCATGTTACATAAATTTTTTATGGAAGCAGTTATAGTAACCTTATTCAAATCATCCTTCTTGATTCATCCTTGGAGTTTCTTTATTTCAGTTTCTCACGTAAGTATTGTTATATTTCATATGCCTCCATAGCTCATTGCCACTCTAGTTTGTCATTATTGGCCCTTAATTTTGTTTACCCTATTCATTGTCGTCATAAGTCGCTTTCCTATGTTTGACCATCATTCTTGGTGTTATATAGTTGCTTCCAAATCACCCTTTCCATTATAATCTAAACAAGGCTACGTGGCAGTGCAGTCCTTGCCAAGGAGGTTAGAAAGAAAATTGTGGAAAATGGGGTCGAATTGTAAATGAAACGAAGTGTTTGGTGAAAAATGTATATCAGGGAAATGTTGTGCAAAATGTATATCACGGAAGATAGCGAAAAAATAAATGATGATCGACAGGCACAACAACATCTAATTTTTGAAAGTATATAGAAAACCTAATTTTTTTGAAAGTATATAACACAGTAAAAAAAATGTTGACAGCGCAAGATTAAATTTGGAAATTTAAATGCATTTTTCATTTGGACTGGTGAAAGATAAAAATATATGATGACATAAAATTAATAGGACATAAGTAATATAAAAATTTAAATGCATTTGTGAACATGGGGTATATGTAAATGACACTTGATTTTTGAACACCATTTATTTTGAAATATATAAAAAAAGAAAAGTGTACAACATATAAAAAAGTATATGCATTTGCCATAGAGACTGTTGAAGGATAAGAATAAAAGTCTAAAATATTTAAAAAAAATGCATTTGTTATACAAAATGCGGAAAGATAAGAATAGAGTTTGTAACATATACAAATTTAAATGCATTTTTTATTTCAAGTATGTCAAAAAATGAAAGTTTGTTACATACCACTGCAAATTTTGAAATATACCAAAAAATTAAAGTCTGTTACATATAAAAAGGAATTTCAATGCATTTTTCATGTAGACTGGGATTGGGGCTCCCATGAACCATTAGATAAATATGTACAAGAAACATGATTGTGGAAAGAAGATAGAGTGCAATAGTTGCAAAAGAAAATAAATGGAAAGGTATAAGTGTTTGCCTATACATCTGTATTTAAGAAAGTGGAATAACCGAGCTGAGAAACAAAGAAAGATGTGATGAATAAACTTACAGTGAGGGTAGATATGAGAGATTTGGATATTTGCTTGTGGCTATTGTTTCATTGATGTCGGTGAGGAATCCGGTTTCAAGGATGTTCTCCACGACTTTTGGAATGTCGAGAACTACCTATTGTCTTTCGTTGGCGACCTGTTTCAATTGCCTTTCGACCCATTCTTCAATGTAGCTTCTCATTGGGGCGACGTTGATCTCATTCTGGATTTTGATGTTGAAAAATTCATTTTCTAATTCCTGGAAGTCGATAGAAAGATTAGAGAGAGCCTCATGAATTTCCTCATTATGTACTGCATATTTGACTAGCCAGTCATGGACGTGAGCTTGGTCAAATTGAAGGATGTTGTAAAATGTTTCTAGAGACAAGGTATTAAACATAGAAACCTTTATATCGAACTCTTGCCTGGTTAATGGAAAGGAGTTTGCGATTAAGAGGGGGTCTTGGAAGTCATTGGTTTTCCCTGCTAAGTCTATATTTGACAACTTTGTGAATAATTTATCTTTCTTCGCTATGGCTTGTTCACATGACTGAACAATGAGATGCAGGTTCTTTACTTTTTTTTTCCAACATGCATTCAATTGGCCGATCCGGTTTTTGGATGGAAGATCTTCTTCTCTTCTTTTTGTTTCTGTCATATTGTTGACAATCTTGCCAAAAGGGATGATCATTTTTAAAAAGAAATTTTATTCATCTTTTAATTCGACTTGCAAAAGCTCGAGCAAGCTATGTGCCCTGGTTCCAAGGGAAGTGATGGTTTGTGATCTTTTGCACGCCTGGGTAGCCAATTCCATTCTTTTTTTAACATTATTCTCCACATATCATTTACAATATGCGAGCAGGGTGGAGGATGCTTTTACAATGGGTGCAAGGGTGCCAGACATGGCTATTGCCAAAGGATAGACAAGAAATGGCATAGGAATGAAAGTGTTTTCCAATTCCTTGACTCGGTCCTTCAGTTTGGCATTTTGGGTCTCGATGTGTCCAATGGAATCATGAAGTGCTTCTCCGGTCGCAGTGTGAAGTTGACAGTTTTGGGATGGAAGCATGTTGGCAACGTCAACCTCTGAACGAGATTTTCCTTTGATATTTTTAACATTTTTTTCTCAAATATCAATATTTTGTTTTGGCTATCAAAACAACGCTCTAGAACACGAAGGATTCATCTTCGTCAAAATTTTGGGTAATGAATATGTCCATTGGATGGCTATGATAGATGTCATCTTGGGGCTGATCAAGGAAGGGGAACATGGCATCCATATCAGTGTCAACTTCTATGTTCTGAATCTGAATTTTCGGCTCTTCTGCTTGACCCACATTTTTTTTTCTCTTCTTCTCTACTGGAAGCTTGTGAGAACTATCAATTTTAGAGTGAGGAGGGTCGTTACATCCTCCTCCATTTTAAGAACTCTGGGTTTCTTTGTTGTTGTGATGGATCGTTGGAGCGATGCTCCAGGATGTCGTACTTTTTGGTGTGGTATTTTTGGATTGAACACTCTTGTCACTGGGGCCTTTCCCCTATTGCATGTACAATTTAGTGCAGCTTTGCATTGTCTCTACGTCGCCAGTATCAGAGGCAAGACCGTCACTGTCTTTGTTTTTGGGAAGGTGTTTATTTACAAAAAAATCGTTGAGGCCAAGTGATAGTAAATGTTGTCTAAAAACATAGGGGTCGAATCCTCTTATGTCTTCAGCATATCTGAGGTTGGAGATGCTAAAATGTGCTACGAAATCGTCAATTTTGTTGACATTTTTCAAAACGAACTCCCCTATTTTCCAAGGCAGAGGAATGAACTAGTTTTTTTTCTTCCTTTGGAACAGATGGAACCAATAGATGTATTGACGTGCTACTTCTGCAATAAAAATTATGTCTGTAACGTGAAATGGAAGGAGAGCAGGTTGTTCCGTGGAGCCAAAAATTCTTATGATAGTGTAATTATCCAAATGTTGGAGTGTCCCCTTATTGTCCAAAAAACTAGTTGCATGTTCAGATACGCAGGGAGAATTTTCTCCTAACAACAAAAATTTGAAAACAGACAGGAAGCCATTAAAAACCTCATAAAAACAGTGGGAAACCTTGTGCTTCCACAAGGCCTAGTACCAGAACGTTACTGGGTGGAATTCACAATTGACGTTTTTGGACAGAGACAGTTGCAGAAATTGATAGGAATGTGCTATTGCAAAAACTAAATAGGATGACATATAAAATTTCTTTCCCCTTTTGTAGCTTGACAATTGGGAAGAGATTTCATGGGAAATTAACTTGCCCCAATCAAAAAGGGCTTGTTCGTTGCAGGGATGATTTTAAGGATGGAAATTTATTTTAAAATGTAGAAATTCATATGTCAACTAAAAATGTTTGGCGATATTTTTGTAAAAATATTCAAATTTTTAATGATTTTATATAGTTTGTATAAAATTTTGGCGAATTGTAAGTTAAAATATTTTTATCCTATAGAATTTGGGTGAATAATTTTTAGAATATCGAATCTCTTTTTGGGAAAAACCATGGAAAATTAGCCCATGAGCGAAATTTAGCCCCTAAAATCATCCTTGGTTTGTTGACTGTGAAATACAAAATATAAAGAGCCATGCGAGAAACAATACATGTGGACTCATGTCCCATTATTGTTGTAAGCAACCAAGCAATTTACCGAAATGGATTTCTAAATGAACTAACCTGCATAGTTGTAGTATCTTCAGGAACTAGATTTGGCCTTTCCAAAAAATGGGGCAAGAGGTCCAATCCGTTATTATGCTTTGCTAGGAACGGATTTCAATCTTCTCCTTTGAATGTCAATGTTGGCTCAGGCAATTTTAGCATTTGGCGGAAGACCTGAGGTGACAAAGAAACAAAAGAGTTGTCGTGCAGTGTAATAATTCTTTGTTTTACAATAAGTTTATCGGCACACCAAGAAACCAGGTCCTTATAGTAAAAAAACTCAAGGACATAGCCTTCATGAGAAATCTCGGAGGTCCAAATTACTTGGTTCTCTGCAGTAGGGGTTGAGTAATAATAAAAATCCCTAGACTAGTAGAAGCTCTAGCCCTCACGCCCGAAGGTTTTCACTCTATATCCACAGAAATGGTGCCAAGTTGATGCCATAGGTTTATGAGAAGGTTGCTTTGCTATAGATGATGGTTTAAATGAATTGTTAGAGCGAATAATGTAACTTTTTGCTAAATCTTGGTTAACTGCTTGTGAATGGGAAAGCTCCTCGAGCCTTTTGCTGATTAATGACAACCTGTATTGGTGGTGCATGATGAACTATTAGCAGTAAAATTTATTTATTGCATATTTAGAAATGCGAACGTGGCGGGTACGACGAAGAGAAATTAAGGAATGGAGGTTTCGTGAACGTGCGAAGGGCATGTCGTGTGAACGGGATTTAATGATTTTGAGATGAACACTCGCAAGGGATAATATAATTCGCCTGCAAATTTTGGTTTAATGCGCATGAATACGAGATGTCCTCGATCCTTTCTCCCATCAAAGATAGTATATACGGTTTCTACATGATGACTTGTTAGAATTAAATGCCAGTAATTCCATATTTAGAAACAAGATATGTATATATATATATATAACTTATATAACTTTTTATTTTCTTTTATTATAGACAAGTGCGAAGGTGACGGAGAGGGCGGAGAGCAAGGAAAGAATGGCAAGCTATGAAAAGCAGTTAGACGGGATTCAAAAAAGGGTTACGGGGATAGTCAGGACAACCAAGTGTTGCACGATGAAATTTCATGTTTCAGAATTTTTGAGTGCAAAATGTGTAAAACGGAAGAGATCATGATGGGGAAGTTGAGTGACCGGTTTGTATATTTGCGGAATTCCGCCAAAGTGGATAAGTATGGAGCAGGGAAATTTCTAATTGCATATGTGGCAATAAGATCTTATATATAATTGCCAACTGTTAATTGCAACGGGGTGTGGATACAGGAAACAATGAATACGAACTGAATATTTCTTCAACCCGCAAAACCGACGATTTTCCAAATAAATTCGAACAAATGGCGAAGTATGGAAAGCGGACATACAGGATTCAAAATGGGGTGACAATAGTTCCACTAAATATGGGAGGACTCGACGATTAAATTGTATTTCTCAAAAGTTTTCAGTGAAAAAATGTGCAGCACGGAAAAGGGCATGATAGGTGGACCGTAATACAAAAAAGCGTATGATCTAAGAATGCTTGCAATTTTGAATATCTGTCAATTTGTATATACCAAAGCTCTGAATGTTGTTTGGAGGTCACTAAAAAGTAGAATTTCAATGTTGACCCGACCAACGCGCAAGTCTGTCTGTCAATTTGTATATGGCGGAACTCTGGGTGCCAGTTGTGGGATAGGAAACAGTAGATGGCCAATTTAAAGAAAGGGGAAGCGGTCGTTGGAAACGCAAACGCGTGAATCCATGAAGTTGTGGAGCAATGCATTGTCAAAAAAAAAATGATTAAGTAACCAGGAAGAGAAACTAGAGGGAATAAAAGAGTGGGAAAATTGAGAGGCGGAAGGCAGTTTTCGTAAGCGCGAATTGGTTTCAAAGAAGCGCCATCGTTGCAAAACCATGATCTTCTAATTGTCAACAAATGCGTTGTTGAAGATTACATTTTATTGAAACATATGCCTGCAACTATGTTCTTGATACATTATTCCATGACTATAACATATCAACTTAACCATTAAATTTCCTTTTCTACTAATTGCCAACAAATTCTTTGTGGAAGATTAGATTTTATTGGAACGTGGGCATGTAACTGTGTTCTTGATACATTCTACCATCAGTGCAACATATTAAGTATTAAACTTATTGCATTATGGGTTGTTAGCATTAAAACTTAATAATTGCATGTCTAGAAACAAGAATAACGATTTTGCTGCAACATTGTACAATGGTATTAGTAAACACAAGATCAAAGAAGTACGAGAGCACCAAACCATGCCAATTAGAACATGCATTAAACCCAGAAAAGAGGCAGCAACGAAGACTGAAAGGCAATTTTTTTTAATAACAAATCCATTTAAAAAAAAAAAAATAAGAAAAACACTGAGTATTGTATATCTATGCTTAGAAATTGGACCCAGTTCTTCAGGTCAAAACATTGAAGGTATCTACGACAAACGAAGGCATGGGTTTTGCAGTATGCAAGATCCTTGGAGTTTTCTCATCGATGAATCATCCTCTTCTGAAATTGATCTTTTTCAGAAGATTTTCCTCAGAAAGAAGACGGAAATGGTTGCAGGGAAAGTGGAATAGCCCTTAGATGAAACCGCCTCTACATAGTCCAAAACAATTCAGTAGCACAACTTACATGTGCAATTGCAGAGGCCCAAATTAGTCCATTCTGGGTAGAAGGAGATGACTAGTAGGAAAATGTGTGGCAGGAGCGAGAGTTTTGGACTTGATGCCCGAAAATGTTAAGAAATATTTTTTTGGCTTGAAATATATCTCTAGGAGCATCAACATATCATTTCTTTACCCTGAAACTCTTCCGCCTAGAATGGACTAATTTGGAACTTTGGAATTCCTACTTTCACGGTGCAAAGTGGTTGTTGATTCACCGTTAGTTTCTTTTCTGAAACTCCTTTTGGTGTTGTCATGAATGCGATCATCGAGCCGTGAAGGTCTGTTCGTTATGGTTGATTTCAATTTGGGCATTGTCGTATCATCATCCATTGGATCATCTTCTTTCGACTCAGAATTCATGGCATCAACTTCTGCGATAGAAATGACTGCAACTGGGCAGGTTCTCTGACTAGCTAGGGTTGCGATGGAATTTTTTGGCTTGAAATATATCTCTCAGTGTACCAAGGGACCATCTCCTTTTTCGCTCCTAGGCAGAGGGAGATGAATAGTAAGAATATGCCCTAGAATAGTGGAACCTCTGGCCATTATGCCCCAATGTGTTTAATGTGTGTGGAGAGAATTGCCACCAGAAGTTATTTAGCATTTTCGTTTGGTCGAGACGATGTTTGAAATGAAAATCACGAAGGGATAATATAAACCTCTGCAAATTATGGTTTAATATGTATCAATGGAATATATCCTTGAGCCTTTCATTGATCAATGACAATTTCCAGGGTTCGTGCAGAATGAGTTGTGACCATCATAGCTCACTAATTGCACAATTAGAAAAAAGTGTGAACATGGTGGTGACGGAAAAAAAAGATTAAGAATAAAAATTTCTTAAAAGCACCAACCCGTCAGCGCACAAAAGAAAAATATTGTGTGGCCTTTGAAATTAATACTTGGAAAGGATAAAATGCTTGTGGGCAAATCTTAGTTTAATTCGTACTAATGACAAATCTTCTTCAGACTTCCAGACATTAATGACATTTTTAACAATTGCTACAGGATGGATACTAGCATTAAATCTTAATTATTGCATATCTGGAAACAAGTACAAAGGCAACAACAATGGCGAAACCGATTCCAAGAAATACCAAAGTATGAAAAGTGGTTGGGCGAAGATATACCCAGGGCACGTGAAGGGCCAATGGTTCTCGGCCTGGCGGGCTGAAAATTGAGCCTTTATTGTTCTGTGTCCTACAAAAAGCACCTACACTTCTGCGATATAGAAATTGACAGGCGGACTTGCGGGTTGGTTGGTTAAACATTGCATTTTTTTGTCCTTAGCGATTCCATATTAATTCCATAATTAGCCACTTTTTTGGATCGGGGGTTCTCGAGCTGGAAGGAAAAAAATTGGGCATCTATTATTCCACGCTCTACAAATAGCACTGACAATTCCACGATATACAAATTCAGAACCTGAACTGCACTAAATTATTACTATTAAATATTTATATTGAATAATTTAATTATACGAGAAAGTTTTCACAATCTGGTCGGCTGAGTGATATAAAAGTATTTCCACAAATGAGCAATATAAAAAAGAGTCATTCCATACTTAGGTACTTTTTTTATAGTGGGTTGAAGGCCTCGCAGGCTGAAAAAATAGTCTCTATTGTTCTATGTCTTACAAATAGCACACAGATTTCCACGGTATACAAATTGACAAGAGGACCTATGGGCTACTTGGTTGAACATTGCATTTGATCACGGGTTTGTGGCCTGGCGGGCTAAAAATTAAGTATCTATTGTTCTGTGTCCTACAAATAGCACCTACAGTTTCGCGATATACAAATTCACATGTGGACTTGTGGACAGTTTCTGCATAAAGTATGGAATGAGATTTAATACAACATATGCGGATCCCTCATTCCATACTTCGACAGTTTTTGGATCGCGGGCTCACGGTCTAGCGGGCCGAAAAGAGAGTCTCTATTATTCCATCTCCTACAAATAGCACCCAGAATTCTGCGATATACAAATTGATAGTGTTATAGAACATATGCGGATCCCTCATTCCATACTTGGGCACTTTTTGGATTGCGGGTTCGCGACCTGGGGAGCTGAAAATTAAGTATCTATTATTTCGTGTCCTACAAATACCACCTAGATTTCCGTGTCCTACAAATAGCACCTAGACTCCACGATATACAAATTCACACGCGGACTTGTGGACATAGTCTATATAAAGGATGGAATGAAATTTTATACAACATATGCGGATCCCTCATTCCATACTTAGGCATTTTTTGGATCACGGGCTCACGGCCTGGCAGACCGAAAATAGAATCTTTATTGTTCTGTCTCCTACAAATAGCACCCAGACTTCCGCGATATACAAATTGATAGTGTTTTAGAACATATGCAGATCCCTCATTCCATACTTGAGCACTTTTTGGATCACGGGTTCACGACCTGGTGGGTTGAAAAATAAGTATCTATTGTTTCGTGTCCTACAAATAGCACCTAGAATTCCGAGATATAGAAATTGACACGCGGACTTTTGGGCATAGTCTCTATATAAAGTATGGAATGAGATTTTACACAGCATATGCGGATCCCTCATTCCATACTTAGGAAGTTTTTGGATCGCGGGTTCGTGGTTTGGCATTCTGAAAATAGAGTCTCTATTGTTTTGTCTCCTACAAATAGCACCCATACTTCCGCGATATACAAATTGATAGGTGGAATCAGGTTGGTTGGCTGAAGATTGCACTTTTATTGTCCCGTAGTGATCCTGTATGAATTTCAAATTTAGCGGTTTTTTTTATCGGGGGCTCTAGGGCCGACGAGCTGGAAATTGGGCGTCTATTGTTTCACGCTTTACAAACACATTTTTCTAGAACATATGCAGATCCCTCATTCCATACTTCGACACTTTTTAGATCATGGGTTCGTAACCTGGCAGGCTGAAAATTAAGTATCTATTGTTTTGTGTCCCACAAATAGCACCTAGACTTCCACGATATACAAATTGACACGCAGACTTGTGGACATTGTCTCTAAATAAGGTATGGAATGAGATTTTATACAGAATATGAGGAGATCCTGTATGAATTTCATATTTAGCGATTTCTTTTTATCGGGAGATATGGGGCTGGCGGGCTGAAAATTGGGCCTCTATTGTTCCATGCTGTACAAAAACATTGTTCTAGAACATATGAGGATCCCTCATTCCATACTTGGGCACTTTTTGGATCATGGGTTCGCGACCTGGCAGGCTGAAAATTAAGTATCTATTGTTTTGTGTCCTACAAATAGCATCTAGACTTCCACGATATACAAGTTGACACGTAGACTTCCGGACATTGTATCTATATAAAGTATGGAATGATATTTTATACAACATATGTGGATCCCTCATTCCATACATAGGAATTTTTTGGTTCGCGGCCTGGCGGGCCAAAAATAGAGTCTCTATTGTTCTGTCTCCTACAAATAGCACCCATACTTCCACGATATACAAGTGGACAGGTGGACTCGGGCTAGTTGGCTAAACATTGAAGTTTTATTGTTTCGTAGCGATCCTGTATGAATTTCATATCTCGCGATTTTTTTTATTGGTTCTGTGGGGCTCACTGGATGAAAATTGGGCCTCTATTGTTCTATGTTGTTCAAACACCAAGCACATCTCCGTGATTTACAAATTTACAAATGCACCTATGGGATGCGTGGCTCAACATTGCAGTTTTCATTGTTCCTTGTCCTTTGAATAGCCCTCGAAGTTCCACGATGTACAGATTGACAGATGGAATTGAGGGTTGGCAGGTTCAATTTTTCCATTGTTTACAGATACTAATCCCTATCAACTATCTAACATATATAAAAACATGATTTTCAATACTAAATTAATAATAATAATTTTTTCTATTGCAGAATTTAATTAAACGAGAAAGTTTGTACAATCTGGTCAGGCGACTGATATAAAAGTTTTCCGACAAATGAGCAATACATAGTAAACATGTACTTTTAGAAAGTATGGACAAGAGATTTTATAGAGCATATGTGGATCCCTTGTTCTATACTTGGGCACTTTTTGGATCGCGGGTTCTCGGCCTGGCGGGTTGAAATTTGAACCTCTTTTGTTCGGTGTCCTACAAATATCACCCAGACTTCAGCAATATACAAATTGACAGGTCGACTTGCGGATTCCACGTCTGGTGGGTTCAAGATTGCAATTGTTTAGCAATGCTCATCCTATGTAACTTCAACTAAAAACATTATTATCAGATACTAAAATATCAATATTAACTATTGTTATTGTACAAGTGAATTACATTAAATTATTAAAGGATGCTAAATCGTCGGAAGCATAACAAGGACCAATTTGAATTTTAGGGCCCTCTTGTTCGTATGATATCACGATTGCACTCCACACGGTATATATTCGTTGATTTCAAATTATTCCAGGATATCAATTTTACCAAGTTCATGGAATAAGCAAAAATTACGAAAACAACGATCAATTTGAATTTTAAGAGCCTCTTGTTGGTATGATAGGATAGTTGCACTTCGCACACTATGTATTCGTTGATTTCAAATTATTTCACAACAATAATTTGACCAAGTTCATCGATCAAGGAAATTTGCCAAAACAAATCACATAGTACATTTGCGTCACAACACCATAGAAATTATCAGGCAGATCTGCATGCCAGCTGGCCAAAAAACTTCAATTATATTGTTCTGTGTCCTCCAAAGAAGAGATGGAGTTCCACAGTATACAAATTTACAGACAAACCAGATAACCAAGAACCACCCATACTTTAAACAGCCCAGAAGAAAGTTCCCAGAAGGTTCCATTGAGCAAAACCCATCGGCCTTTGCACCAAACAATTTGATATACAAAGAAAATATGTCGGCACATTCCTTTTCTCTTGAAATGAAAATTCATCTGGATATTGAACAAATATTACAGAGAGACATGAGGTATTTTCGTTTCCTCCCAAAGTTTGATTAATTTTTTTTTTTTCCCTTCTTCAGCTGATATGAAAAATTGCATTGTCCTCATTTAAGGTGAATTTTCTCTATATCCGAAGTTGTCGCAGCATATAGACACTTCTTGCCTTCTTTTGTAGATATGTTTCATACGACAACTCTGTCAATTCAAGAAGCACATTTTGTAACAGAGGCTGCCTAACTGAACACTGCACAGTTGTGTTGCCCATGGTTCGGATAACACCATTGATGCAATGTCCATAAATATATGGACATTTTTCACCGCATCGCAGACAATCAATCGTATCATCACTTATCAAAGTGGAGGCAGAAGCAACAGAATGACATTTTTCACATACAGGCTCAAAGGGGGTCTAGTACACATTGGCTGCAACTAAAAGACCTTCAACCTGCAATGTGAGAAAAGGGATTAGTACATTGAAAAGTATAATACACAACTGCATCCCCCCCTCCCCTTTAAAACAAAAAAGAAAAAGTAAACAGGTGCAAAAATTTGTTGAAGGCTATTTCTATAAGCAAAGTGAAGATGATTTTGTGGATGTATACGCACAACAATTGTAGAGCTAGCTAGTTTCTCTATATCCTCTACTATATCTTCTCGCAACTCTATTACAAACGTTTCCTGGGTTGTCTGAAAGATCCTTTCTCTAGCATCCTTCTTCTTTGTTATATTTTTGAAAAACATAAGTGGAATCTTCCCTTTATGCAATTGTTGTTCCATTGATGAAAACAAATCTGAATACGTATCGAACAATTGTAGCTACAACATAGAATAGTGAAAAATTGTGTAACTTATATGACATATATGCAGACGCAAAAGTTAAGAAAAAAACTGAATATGAAAAGCGGTACCATTTCCTTTTCGTTGTCCAACTCTCCATCCTTTATATGGAGAATGTGTTGCGACCCAAATTTTCTTGCCAGTGTCACAGCTACCCCAATCATTCTGATTGGGTAAATATCAGTGCTCTGTGCAAGTTGCCTGATACTCGAGTCCGGGAGGAAGCGATATTCTGAACAAATAACAAGAATTTTTTCCACAATGCTTGTTTCGTTGATAAAAATAATTCAATCATAATCACCACAGTCATATACTGTTTTGGGAAATACATTAAAATTTGTAATGGATATCCCATTATGCGGCAATATCTTTTCTGCATGTTTCTAGACAAGTTGTGGAGGAACAGTTAGTGTGATTGTCAACATGCATAATGGATCTACTTTTGTTTTCCATGTCCAAGTAGGTTGTATAGACAACCATTATGTCCTCGACGAACAGTTGTCTAGTTTGGCGGTCGTTCAAGCCCTCTATTGATAGTACTTTGGATGTCACAACTCTAAACCTGATGACATTTTTTGAACAGGAAAACTAAAGTGAATGGTAGTGTAGTACAAGTACACGAATAATATTGATGAACTATGGAGCCACAGTTTCACAACCACACCTATTGGTCTGCGGAACATGCAACACGTTCGGCGTTTCACTTGTACTTGTTGATACTTCTTCTTAGCTGGAAACCATGTATTGCAAATGGAATTAGCATATCCACCATGCCATAGATGAATATATAGCCCATGAATTTTTTTTAGTAAACATAGTAAGAGAACAACATATGCATATTTACCTTTGGCCTTGTTGGTCTGCCGATGTCTCAGATGACTGACTGCTCATGGCCATCTCACTAGTCCAACTTTTTATGATGCAAGCATGTGCAGACGAACATCAAGACTAAACAAATATATGCATTGCATATTGTCCATCGGAAGGACCAAATAACCATAAAACTATATGCATCTTAATTTTTTAACTGGAGAAATGTTTAACAGTAAACAGGGTGTGACCGCAGGTCACCATGGCCAATCTATATATTGGCGCGGACCCCCGAAATCCAGGGGAGAAATATTCAACCTGCCAACCTCGCAGCCGCAATCGACAAAGTGGGTAACTATGGAATAAGGTAGAAGCAGAACCACATATGTAAGTCCGTTAGTCCGCCAATCGACACACGAGGGAATTTTCGAAAACCACACTAAGCAGATGAATTAGAAAACAAAAGGGATAATAGAAAATGGAAAAAGTAGAAACATGGAGCACATAAAGGCCCATTACTGGAAATTCATCGTTTTCAAGTCTAATATTATATGCTCCCACCCAGTTTGTATATTTAATTTACCGACACATTTGGTATACCTTTTAGAAGATTGTACCACAGAACCCTCTGTTGCTGCACAAAAGAATTCATCTCTCTGTCCAAGCAACCTATTTTTTCCAAGGCAGCAACGTCGAAGATGAAATCGAGACGAAGGCAAATTAGTATGAAAACAAACATCTAAAAGAAAAAGAAAAAGGTCTATTTACCCGCCAAAGAGTCCCTCCTCCTGTACAATGATTTTGTTTATTTAAATGCAACAATGCAGCACAAACACAATGAACATAAACTAGCTTAGTATGCAGGAAGGAACGTATATAACCAAGATAAATTACCATGTAGGAAGGCACACAACTAGTTTAACACATATACAGAAAATAAATTAAATACAAAACAACACAATATGAAAAAACAGTAAAAGCATGCACCTTTCTATATCCTCTTCAGCCGATGCAGTCAAGACTCCCTCCTTTTTTCTAGCTACTCTATTTGTTTCAATGTGGGAACCAACAGAATTCAATGAACATCAATGGAAGTTGGTATTCACTGGAGAACAAGATATATCTAGATACAACAAAGCTAACTCAATGAAAAGTTTACAAAGGAAGAAACATGAACCTTTGCACTTCTCTATCCATGGCTGTAAACATCTAGCTTTTTTTCCCCTAGCCAAAATATATTACAAGGTAGAAAATATCATGCAATTGCATGGCCGCAACTAAACGATTTCTGGTTTTCTCTGGCAATTCATCCAGATATTCCCTTTAACCATGTTCTTTATCCTTTACACAGACTGTTGTGCCCACGATACAAGTTCTCAGTTTTCCATGGCAAACTACCCAGACATGCTTCCAGACATGAAAATATAATCTTGAAGAATCTTTGTTGCACATATCATATCTCAAGCACAACACAAATTGTATCATGCGCACGCCAGTCTATGTAGAGGAGAACGAACATGTCATGTCATATCTGCACATATGACCATACATAGTCTATAAATGTAGGTTGCATACATAAGATTTATTCCAACAAAAAACAACGGATATTGTAACTTCACATGTAATCCTCCAACAATTTTGTATGCAACTATTTTCTTTCATGGCAGGACCCAAGCACTAGGAAAATCTCACCGAATCACAGATAACAGCCTCTGCAAAAATGGAAAATAACACAACTGCAAATTGAATGGTAGGTGTAGGGGTTGAACCCCGTAAAGCACCCCCCAAAAACAATAACAATCCAAAAAAAAAGAAAAAATAAAAGCTCCAACCACCATCGCTGCACCCCAACCCTGCAGGGTTGAATCAAAGAAAAGAAACCAGCAAGGACCAAACCAACGAGAAAGCACGAAGAGGCTGAACTACACCCCCAGTGCCCCAAAGCGCAAACCCCAGGAAAACGAACAGAACCAACAACCTAGGAACCAACGAACTAGAAAAAGCCACTGACCCAGTGAACAACATATGTATCTCCAACGATTACGAAACTGAAGCCGAAGAAGAAAAGGAACCAGAAACATACAAGGATCATGCGACTACAAATAAGAAAACATTCTTACTTGCAAACTGCAAACAATGAACAACAAACAAGGAATACAAAATTAAACTATGGCATCGAAACTTACTCTGAAACGATGAAATGTAGAAGCGCAAGTCGAATCGCGAGCGAAACAACAAAAAACAGCAACCGAGAAACCAACGAAGAAGAACCACCCACCGAATCAGTAAATAATGTATCTAGCTTCAACGATTACGAGGATGAAACAAACAATGGCAACACCCGACAAACTAGCAAAGAATAAGTAGTCACCGAACTAGTAAACAATGTATGTTCCTTCAATGGAAGAACAAGGATGAAACATACAATGGCTATTGAACTGGCATATACTCCGAGAACCATATTTACATAAACATTTAAGACTCTCAAGCTGTCTAAGGACCTCGTGGTATGCAAACATTTAAGCTATTAGGGGTGTTGGTGGACGTCGCATCATGTAGACATTTACGCTTTCAGGCCTATTGAGGCATCTTGGAATAAGTGTCAATAAATTTCAATAAATATACAAAGCTTGGATATGAAAACATTTCAATATTCTTAGTACATATCAAAATTGACGGATATATTCGGGCAACAGAAAATACTATTACAAACATTCGAACTAATGGTAGCATTAATCAACCTTCAAGCAATATACAAGAAAAATATATGATTAAAACATATTGTCTACGAGAAAAAGTTTGGATATGTTGTCATATACTACATTGGGAATAGCGAAGCCCAAAATAAGACCTCCAATCTCTTAGCCAATCATATAATTACATATATGTTACTTTTTAATATATAAAAATATATGCTTTTAATTCCATAGCTCCAACAATAGATATTGTGCAAATATTTTCAGTCAAAGGACAAACTAATATGTAGTCAATGCTTTATCGATCTCTATATTCCCTCTATGCCAAACGAGGAATATAAAAATACTTCCGCGATATACAAATTCACACGTGGACTTGTGGACATAGTCTATATAAAGTATGG
Source organism: Picea glauca (assembly GCA_000966675.3). Lineage (NCBI taxonomy): Eukaryota > Viridiplantae > Streptophyta > Pinopsida > Pinales > Pinaceae > Picea > Picea glauca. Next base: position 21,722 of record JZKD02S1835010.1, on the reverse strand, counting down.
AATGAGATTTTATGCAACATATATGGATCCCTCATTCCATACTTAGGCATTTTTTGGATCGCAGCCTCGCGGGCCGAAAATAGAGTCTTTATTGTTTCGTCTTCTACAAATAACACTCAGACTTCCACGATATACAATTTGATAGTGTTTTAGAACATATGCGGATCCCTCATTCCATACTTGAGCACTTTTTGGATCGCGGATTCACGAATTGGTGGGTTGAAAAATAAGTATCTATTGTTTTGTGTCCTACAAATAGCACCTAGACTTATGAGATATACAAATTGACACACAGACTTTTGGACATAGTCTCTATATAAAGTATGGAATGATATTTTACACAGCATATGCGGATCCCTCATTCCATACTTAGGCAGTTTATGGATCGTGGGTTCGTGGGTTGGATCGCCAGAAATAGAGTCTCTATTGTTACGTCTTCTACCAATAGCACCTAGACTTCCACGATATACAAATTGATAGGTGGACTCGGGCTAGTTGGCTAAACATTGCACTTTTATAGTCCTGTAGAGATCCCGTATGAATTTCAAATTTAGCGGTTTTTCTTTTATCGGGGGCTCTGGGGTTGGTGAGATGGAAATTTGGCAACTAATGTTCTGCGCTTTACAAACACATTTTTCTAGAACATATGCGGATCCCTCATTCCATACTTCGTCACTTTTTGGATCGCAAGTTCACGACTTGGCAGGCTGAAAATTAAGTATCTGTTGTTCTGTGTCCCACAAATAGTACCTAGAATTCCGTGATATACAAATTGACACGCAGACTTGTGGACATGGTCTCTAAATAAAGTATGGAATGATATTTTATACAACATATGCGTAGATCCCGTATGAATTTCATATTTACCGATTTTTTTTTATCGGGAGCTCTGGGGATGGCAGGCTGAAAATTGGGTCTCTATTTTTCCGCACTGTACAAAAACATTGTTATAGAACATATGCATATCCCTCATTCCATACTTGGGCACTTTTTGGATAGCGGGTTCACGACCTGTCAGGCTGAAAATTAAGTATCTATTGTTCTGTGTCCTACAAATAACACCTAGACTTCCACGATATACAAGTTGACACGTGGACTTGTAGACATTATCTCTATATAAACTATGGAATGAGATTTTATACAGTGTATGCGGATCCCTTATTCCATACATAGGCAGTTTTTTGTTCGCGGCCTGGCAGGCCGAAAATAGAGTCTCTATTGTTCTGTCTCCTACAAATAGCACCCAGACTTCCGTGATATACAAGTGGACAGGTGGACTCGGGTTGGTTGGCTGGAAATTGTCGTTTTATTGTCCCGTAGCAATCCCATATGAATTTCATATCTAGCAAATTTTTTTTATCGAGTCTGTGGGGCTCGCGGGCTGAAAATTGGGCCTCTATTGTTCCGCGATGTACAAACACCAGGCACATCTCCGCGATTTACAAATTGACAAACAAACCTGTGGGTTGTGTGGCTCAACATTGCAATTTTCATTGTTCCTTGTCCTCTGAATATCCCTCGGAGTTCCGCCATATACAGATTGACAGATGGACTTGAGGGTTGGAGGGTTCAAGTTTTCCATTGTTTACAGATACTAATCCCTATCAACTATATAACATATCTAAAAACATGATTTTCAATACTAAATTATTAATAATAATTTTTTCTTTTACAGAATTTAATTAAACGAGAAATTTTGTACAATCTAGTCGGGCGACTGATATAAACATTTTCCGACAAACGAGCAATACATAGTATACATGTACTTTTAAAAAGTATGGACAAGAGATTTTATAGAGAATATGCAGATCCCTTGTTCCATACTTGGGCACTTTTTGGATCGCGGGTTCTTGGCCTGGCGGGCTGAAATTTGAACCTCTTTTGTTCGGTGTCCTGCAAATATCACCCAGACTTCCGCGATATACAATTTGATAGGTGGACTTGCGGATTCCATGTCTGGCGGGTTCAAGATTGCAATTGTTTAGCAATGCTCATCCTATCTAACTTCATATAAAAACATTATTTTCAGATACTAAAATATTAATATTAACTATTGTTATTGTACAAGTGAATTACATTAAATTATTAAAGGATGTTAAATCACTTATTTTTTAAAAATGAAGGAAACAAAATATTTTTTGTAAAATTCTATCACCGCAAGCATAACAAGGACCAATTTGAAGTTTAAGGCCCTCTTGTTCATATGATAGCACAATTTCACTCCACAAAGTATATATTCTTTGATTTCAAATTATTCCAGGATATTAATTTTACCAAGTTCATGGAATAAGCAAAAATTGCGAAAACAACGATCAATTTGAATTTTAGGAGCCTCTTGTTGGTATGATAGGACAGTTGCACTTTGCACACTATATATTCGTTGATTTCAAATTATTTCACAACAATAATTTGACCAAGTTCATTGATCAAGGAAATTTGCCAAAACAAGTCACATAGTAAATTTGCATCACAACGCTATAGAAATTATCAAGTGGATTTGCATGCCAGCTGGCCAAAAAAAATCAATTATATTGTTCTGTGTCCTCCAAAGAAGAGTTGGAGTTCCACGGTATACAAATTGACAAACAAACTATATAACCAAGAACCAACCATACTTTAAACAACCCAGAAGAAAGTTCCCAGAAGGTTCCATTGAGAAGAACCCATCGACCTTTGCACCAAACAATTTGATATACAAAGAAAAGACGTTGGCGCATTCCTTTTCTCTTTAAATGAACATTCATCTGGATGTTGAACAAATATTACAGAGAGACATGAGGTATTTTCGTTTCCTCCCAAAGTTTGAATTAATTTAATTTTTTTTCCCTTCTTCAGCTGATATGCGAAATTGCATTGTCCTCATTTAAGGTGAATTTTCTCTGTATCCGAAGTTGTCGCAGCATATAGACCCTGCTTGCCTTTTTCTGTAGATACATTTCATATGACAACTCTGCCAATTTAGGAAGCACATTTTGTAACATAGGTTGCCTAACCGAACACTGTACAGTTGTGTTGCCCATGATTCAGATAACACCATTGATGCAATGTCCATAAATATATGGAAATTTTTCACCACATCGCAGACAATCAATTGTATCATCACTTATCAAAGAGGAGGCAAAAGCAACGAAATGACATTTTGCACATACAGGCTCAAAGGGGGTTGAGTACACATTGGCTGCAACTAAAATACCTTCAACCTGGCAATGCGAGCAAAGGGATTAATACATTGAACAATATAATACACAACTGCATCCCCCCCTCCCCTTTAAAACAAAAAAGAAAAATTAAACAGGTGAATTTTTTTATTGAAGGCTATTTCTATAAGCAAAGTGAGGATGATTTTGTGGATGTATACGCACAACAATTGTAGAGATAGCTAGTTTCTCTAGATCCTCTACTATATCTGCTCGCAACTCTGTTACAAATGTTTCCTGGGTTGTCTGAAAGATCCTTTCTCTAGGATCCTTCTTCTTTGTTATATTTTTGAACAACATAAGTGGAATCTTCCCTCTATGCAATTGTTGTTCCATTGATGAAAATAAATCTGAATACGTATCGAACAATTGTAGTTGCAACATGGAATAGTGCAATATTTGTGTAACTTATCCTACATATATGCAGACGCAAAAGTTAAGAACAAAATTGAATATGAAAAGAAGTACCATTTCCTTGTCGTTGTCCAACTCTCCATCCTTTATATGGAGAATGTGTTGCGACCCAAATTTTCTCACCAGTATCACAACAGCCCCAATCATTCCGATTGGGTAAATATCAGTGCTCTGTGCAAGCTGCCTGATAGTCAAGTTTGGGAGGAAGTGATATTCTGAACAAATAGCAGGAATTTTTTCCACAATGCTTGTTTCATTGAAAAAAATAATTATATCGCAATCACCACGGTCATATACTATTTTGGGCAATACATTAAAATTTGTAATGGATATCCCATTACACGGCAATATATTTTCTGCATATTTCTGGACAAGTTGTGGAGGAACAGTTAGTGTGACTATCATCATGGCATCCTTGTCTGTCATATCAACATGCATAATGGATCTACTTTTGTTTGCCTTGTCCAAGTAGGTGGTATAGACAACCATTATGTCCCCGACGAACAGTTGTCCAGTTTGGCAGTTGTTCAAGCCCTCTATTGACAGTACTTTGGATGTCACAACTCTAGACCTGATGACATTTTTTGAACAAGAAAATTAAAGTGAATGGTAGTGTGCAACAAGTACACAAATAGTATTGATGAACTATGGAGCCACAGTTTCGCAACCACACCTCTTGGTCTGCGGAACATGCAACACATTCGGCATTTCTCTTGTACTTGTTGATACTTCTTGCGAGCTGGAAACCATGTATTGCAAATGGTATCAACATATCCACCATGACATAGATGAATATATAGCCCAATAAATTTGTTTAGTAAACATAGTAAGAGAAAAACGTATGCATCTTTGTCGATCTTTCGATATCTGGGATGACTGACTGCTCATGGCCGTCTCACTAGTCAAACTTTTCCTGATGCAAGCATGTGCAGATGAACATTAGGACTAAAAAAATATATGCATTTTATATTGTCCATCGAAAGGACCAAATAACCGTAAAACTGTATGCATCTTGATTTTTTAACTGGAGAAATGTTTAACAGTAAACAGGGCATGACCACGGGTCACCACGTCCAATCTGTATATCATGGACCCCCGGAAGCCAGGGGATCAATCTTCAACCTGCCAACCTGGCAGCTACAATCGACAAATTGGGTAACTATGGAATAAGGTAAGCAGGACCACATATGTCAGTCCATTAGTCTGCCAACTGGCGCACGAGGGAACTTTCTGAAACCAGACTACACAGATGAATTAGAAAACAAAAGGGATAATAGAAAATGGAAAAAGTTGAAACACGGAGCGTAGAAAGGCCCATTACTGCGAATTCATTGTTTTCAAGTCTAATATTATATGATCCCACCCAGTTTGTATATTTAATTTACCGGCACACTTGGTATACCTTTTAGAAGATTGTACCACAAAACCCTATGTTTTTGCTCAAAAGAATTCATCTCCCTGTCTAAGCAACTTGTTTTTTCCAAGGAAGCAACGTCGAAGATGCAATCGAGATGAAGGAAAGTTAGTATGAAAAGAAAAATCTAAAAGAAAAAGAAAAAGGTGTATTTACCAGCCAAAGAGTCCTTCGTCTTGTCCAGTGATTTTGTTTGTTTAAATTCAGCAATGCAACGCAAACACAATAGACATAAACTAGCTTAGTATGAAGAAAGGAATGTATGTAACCAAGATAACTTACCATGTAGGAAGGCACACAACTAGTTTAACACATATATAGACCATAAATAAAATACAAAACAATGCAATATGAAACAACAGTACAAGCATGCAACTTTCTATATCCTCTTCAGCCGATGCAATCAAGACTCCCTCCTTTTCTCTAGCTACTCTGTTTGTTTCAATGTGGGAACCCAAAAAATTCAATGAACATCAATTGAATATGGTATTCACTGGAGAACAAGTAATATGTAGATACATAAAAAATAACTCAACGAACAGTTTACAAAGGCAGAAACATGAACCTTTGTGTTTCTCTATCCATGGGTGTAATCGTCTAACTTTTTTTCCCCTAGCCAAAATATATTACAAGGAAGAAAATATCACGCAATTGCATGGCCACAGCTAAACGATTTCTATTTTTCCCTGGCAATTCATCCAGATATGCCCTTTAACCATTTTATTTATCCTCTATAGAGACTTTTGTGCCCATGATACAAGTTCTCAATTTTCTGTGGCAAACTACCCAGACATGCTTCCAGACATGAAAATATAATCTTGAAGAATATTTGTTGCACATATCATATCTCAAGCACAACACAAATTGTAATGTGTGCACACCAGTCTATGTAGAGGACAAAGAAAATGTCATGTCATATCTGCACATCTGACCATACATGGTCTATAAATGTAGGTTGCATACATATGCTTTATTCCAACAAAAAACAACGGATATTGTAACTTCACATGTAATCCTCCAACAATTTTGTATGCAACTATTTTCTTTCATGGTAGGACCCGAGCACCAGGAAAATATCAAAGAATCACAGATAACAACCTCTGCAAAAATGGAAAATAACACAACTGCAGATTGACTGATGGGTACTGGGGATGAACACCATAAAGCACCCCAAAAAACAATAAAAATCCAAAAGAAAAGAAAAAAGAAAATCTCCAACCATCATCGCTGCACCCCAACCCTGGAAGGATGAATCAAAGAAAAGAAACCAGCAAAGACCAAACCAGAGAGAAAGCACGAAGAGGCTGAACTACACCCCCAGTGCCCCAAAGTGCAAAGCCCAGGCAAACAAACAGAACCAACAACCTAGGAACCAATGAACTAGCAAAAGCCACTGACCCAGTGAACAACATATGTATCTCCAACGATTACGAAACTGCAGCCGAAACAAAAAAGGAACTAGAAACATACAAGGAAGATGAGACTACAAATAAGCAAACATTCTTACTTACAAACTGTAAACACTGAACAACAAACAAGGAATACAAAATGAAACTATGGCATCAAAACTTACTTTGAAACGATGAAATGTAGAAGCACAGGTCAAATCATGAGCAAAACAATAAAAAAAATCAATCGGGAAACCAACGAAGAAGAACCACTCACCGAACCAGTAAACAATGTATCTAGCTTCGACGATTACGAGGATGAAACATACAATGGAAGCACCCGACAAACCAACAAAGAAGAAGAAGTCACTGAACCAGTAAACAATGTATGTAGCTTCAATGGCAGAACAAGGATGAAACATACAATGGCTATTGAACTGGCATGTCCTCTGAGAACCATATTTACATAAACATTTAAGACTCTCAGGCTGTCTAAGGACCTCACAGTATGCAAACATTTAAGCTATCAGGGGTGTTGGTGGACGTCGCGTCATGTAGACATTTACGTTGTCAGGCCTATTGAGGCATCTCGGAATAAGTGACAATAAATTTCAATAAATATACAAATCTTGGATATGAAAACATTTCAATATGCTTAGTACATATCAAAACTGACGGATATATTTGGGTAGCAGAAAATGCTAATACAAACATTCGAACTAATGGTAGAATTAATCGACCTTCAAGCAATATACAGGAAAAATATATGATTAAAACATATTGTCTACGAGGAAAAGTTTGGATATGTTGCCATATACTACATTGTGTTGATGTTTGGACAACATCGAGAATACATTCTTCTAGATATCTATCTATCTATCTATCTATCTATCTATCTATCTATCTATCTATATCTATATCTATATATATCTATATCTATATCTATATATATATATATATATATATATAATACAACTATAAATATACTTAGTAAATAAATAGTTACTTATTATCCAAGTGACACATCCTTTCATGGATGGTCACCATATGTTCTATATATATGAAACTCTCATCATTGTAATAACATCAATTTAATATAAGCATTTTCTATTGTACTCGTGTCTCTGTGCATGGTTATTCTTCTTGTGATCTTGGTTATTACTGCTACTATTGTTCATGGTTTATGCTTCAGTTCAAGTAAATTTATAAATTAACTGAATGTAATTGAAAAACATTAAAAATACAACATGGTATCAGAGCAATGTTCTTGAAACAAGACTATTGCACATGCATTGACCTTCTACAACAACTAGTCATACATTTCCTGCAATTCATTGTTTTGTTGCAACTGCAACTAAGGCTAAAATTTCTACACTCTTCCAACAACCATGGTGAATCATATTTTTGTGGAAGATAGGCTTGATGGAACAACCAACTTTAGTTCTTGGAAATCTAGATTTCTCATCACTCTAGAAGAGAGTGAACTAATGAAGTGCGTTGAAGAAGTTGTACCAGAATCAACTAATGATGCAAAAAAATCACAATGGAGGAAGAGTGATGCAAAAGCCAGAAAAATCATCATCTATTCTGTGAGAGACCATTTAATCCCTCACATATCCAACTTGAAGACAAATAAGCATATGTACGATGCCTTGAAGAAGTTGTTTAAGAGTAACAATACCAACAGTGCACTTGTCTTGAGACACCAACTTCAAAATCTCAAGATGATGAAGTCTGATATAGTTGCCACCTTCTTCATGAAGATTTCAGAGACCAGAGGTTAGTTGGGTGATGTTGGTGAAATCATCTCTGATAGAGAACTTGTCATGATTACACTTAATGGTCTTCCAATCCATTGGGATCCATTCATTCAAAGTATCAGTGGGTGATCCAAATTTCCCAAGTTTGATCGTTTATGGGAAGACTGTACTCAAGAGGAGACCAGACTTGCAGCTAGAGGCATGCAATGTTCCCATCATGATTAAAATCAATCCCTTGCCACTCATGCAAGGAAAAGAAAAGGAAAAAGAAGAGGTTTCAGAAAAACTTTAAAGGAAGGAGGTCAGCACCAACTTTTGAGCACAAAAAGAAGGACATATCAAAGGTTCAGTGCTTCATATGTGACAAGTATGGCCACTATGTGAAAAATTGTCCTACATGGAAGAAAGGAAAACAACATGCTTCCACTGCTAATGTTGATTTAGAACCACCTTAGAGGAAGTCAAGGAATGAAAGCATGAACAATGAAGAGTTCTTCTTCATTTCATCCCTCTCAAGTATGGTTCCTACTAGTAATGATGTTTGGTTGATTGACAGTGGTGCTTCGAGACAAATGACTAGATACATAGAGCACCTTACAGATCTAGTAGAGAAAGAATCTCATTTGCATGTTGTACTTGGTGATGATGCAAGATATATTGTGAAGGGAGTTGGATCCACCTCCTTACAATTAGATTCTGGAACCCCACTCCATTTGAGCGATGTATTATTTGTATCTGGGATGAGACAAAACCTTGTCTCTATTTCATTCTTAGAGAACAAAGGCTGCAAGGTTGCTTTCTCTGATCGAAAAGTTCTTGCATGGAACAAGAACTCTAGTATGAATTTTGCCCGGGTGATTGGTGTTCGAGAGGACAGATTGTACAGATTGACAGTTCGTCCAGTTTAGGCCCTAATACATGATTCTATTAGTTTGAGTGAACTATGGCATAGGAGACTTGCTCATTTACATTGTGGATCTCTTCCCACTCTGGGGAATATGGTGACATGCCTTCCAAAGATCCATGTTGAGCACGATGGCATTTGCAGAGGTTGTTCTCATGGAAAGAATGCCAAGAGGTCCTTTTCGAGTAGTGAAAGTAGATCCAAGGGGATCTTATACTTGGTTCATATAGATTTATGTGGACCCATGATAGTTACTTCCTTAAGTGGATACCTATACTATGTGATCTTCATTGATGACCACTCTCGGAAGACTTGGATTTACTTATTGAATATCAAGGATAGAGTCCTTTCTAGATTTTAGGAGTACAAAGCACAGGTCGAAAACCTGACCAGAAAGAAGATTAAAGTGTTGAGATCAGATAATGGAGGAGAATACATCTCCCAGGATTTTAGTGATTTCTGCATTGAGGCAGGGATTAAGAGGGAGTACATTGTTCCTTACAACCCTCAACAAAATGGGGTTGTAGAGAGGAAGAACAAATCTATTATCGAGGTAGTCAAGGCAATGATTCATGATCAACATTTACCTATGTTTTTGTGGGAAGAAGAATCCATGACTACAGTGTATGTTCAGAACAAAAGTCCTCATAAAACCGTAAGGAACATGACTCCCAAGGAGGCCTTCACCAGAGTGAAGCATGAGGTTGGATACTTCAGGATATTTGGGTGTCCAGTATACATTCATATACCCAAAGAGAAAAGGACCAAGCTAGACCCTTCAGGAAGAAAGGGTACATTTGTGGGGTACAATGAGTCTTTGAAGGCATACCGGATCTACATCCCTAGTCAGAGACAAATTGAGGTGAGAAGAGATGTTACCTTTGAGGAGGAGGTAGACTTCATGAGATCTAGAGGATCTCACATGGATATTTATAGTGAGAAAGAAGATGAGATGGTTCATTCTCCCCCTTACCCTAGAACAGTTCAGAGGGAGACAGTTGACCCTATTGATCCCATTCATCCTGTACCTCCAGTTGATGTTCCAATAGATATTGTAGTAGGTCATAAGAGACCTACATGGGCTCGTCAGACTCTACAGGAGGCAGCAGGACATGCAGCTCCTCATGGTACCTTCTGAGAGAGCAAGAGACCTCGGAGATATTCGTGCTATACCGCAGCTATGAGCCACATCATTGATTCTGAGCCTTCATGTTATGAGGAGGAATCTAGTCAACCAGTATGGAGAGATGCGATGATGGAGGAGTATCAGTCCATCATGAAGAATGATGTGTGGGATATTGTTCTGAGACCTAAAAGGAAGTCTGTAGTGACTTCCAAATGGATCTATAAGATCAAACATACAGCTGACAGAAGCATCGAGAAGCACAAAGCAAGATTTGTTGCTAGAGGATTCTCTCAGGTGGAGGGAATAGATTATAAAAGACATTTTCTCCTTTTTCTTGATACACTTCTATCCGGATGATTATTTCCCTCACAAAATCCATGGGTTGGAAACTACATCAGATGGATGTGAAGACAACCTTTCGCAATGGAGAGATTGAGGAAGAAATATAGATCGAGCAACCAGATGGTTTTTTCATACATGAGAAGGAGTCTCATGTGTGTAGGTTGAAGAAGGCCCTGCATGGACTCAAGCAGGCACCTCGAGCTTGGTATGTGAGGATTGATGGACACCTGATGAGTTTGGGCTTCAACAAAAGTGTTGTTGATCCCAACCTGTACTACAAGACTGTTAATGGTGAGGCCTTGATTTTGGTCCTCTACGTTGATGAT
>JZKD02S1834999.1:0-15984 GCA_000966675.3 Picea glauca | reverse complement strand
TTTATTTTCATAATCCCATAAGTGATAACCAAAATCATTAACATCGTATCCAATAAAGGTACACTTCTTGGATTTTGCCTCAAGCTTTGTTCTATTTTCTTTATCAATATGGAAACATTATTCACAACCAAAAGTCTTCAAACAAGAATAGTTTACCTTTTTACCTATCCATGCCTCCTCTGGAATTTTACCATCCAAAGAGCTTGGAGGTCCTTTGTTTATTAAGTAAACAACAATATCTACAACATCTGCCCAAAACTGTAAGGGAAATCCAGTATGCAATCTCATACTCCTTGCATGCTCCATGATTGTCCTGTTCATCCTTTTTAACACACCATTTTCTTGTGGTATTCTTAGAACTATATTCTCTCTATGAATCCCATGGTATGAACATTAATAATCAACCTCCTTGCTGTAATATTCACCTCCATTGTCTAATCTAAGACACTTCAAAAATTTTCATGTCTCATTCTCAACCAAATATTTCCATTTCTTAAAAGTATAAAAAACATCACATTTTTGTCGAATGCAATAAACCCAAGTTTTTCTTGTTTCATCCTCAATAAAAGTAACATAATAACAAGATCCGATAAGAGATGATACCTGAGTTGGTCCCCATACATCTATATGCACAAGCTCTAACCTTTCACTCCCCTTTTCTTTTTCAACTTTGAGAAATCTGACTCTCTTCTGTTTTCCATAAACACAATGCTCAAATAAATCCAAATCAATTTGTTTAATATTTGGCAACAAATTTATTTTGTGAAGTATCTGCATCCCCTTCTCACTCATGTGTCCAAGCCTATGATGCCACAATGTTGTATCCACTCCTGTATAAGTTAAAGAGATAGAAGAGTCAATGTTACCAGTACATAGATACAATGTACCTACCTTCTCTACTTTTCCTATCACCAATGATCCTTTGGTGACCTTCCACACCTTATCTATAAATATGGATATACAACCTTCACTTTCCAACTGCCCTGTTGAAATTAGATTTTTCCTTAGATTTGGAACATGTCTTACCTCTTTCAACAACCATTGGTTTCCATTTCTTTGCTTTATTTTTACCTTTCCCATTCCAACAATTTTGTATGGTGCATCATCACCTATATGAACCTATCCAAAATCAACTTGAACATAATCTAGAAAATGTTTCCTATAGGGTGTGGCATGAAATGAATCCCCTAAATATACTACCCAATACTCAGAAATATTATCTATAGAAAGAATCAAAGCATATTGTAAGACATCACCCGTTACATTTGCTTCCTAATTTTTCTCCCGTTGTCCATCTCTTTGTTTCTTTGGATCTCTGTAGTCTTTCTTCAGAGGTCCTTTATTCCCACAATTCCATCACTCTATCTTTCCAAATCTGGATTTGGATCTTCCCTTCCTAGAATTCTTGTGGTTCCATGATCCCTTTCCTCTATTCTTTTGTCTTCCCCTGTTCTCCATGTTTAACGCATTGCCTGATGTTTCACTTGTGCTTTTCCATCACATTTCCTCTCTAAGGATAGCACCAAGAACATCTTCAAATTTTAAAGTATTTGAACTAGAGATAGAGTTACTTACAACCATGAACAAACTGTTCCAGCTTTTTGGCAATGAGAACAAGATTAGAAGAGCCCTCAACTCATCATCAAAGTCCAATTTTGCATAACTTAGTTGATTAGTAACCATATTAAATTCATTTAAATGATCTGCAATAGACCCACCTTTTGACATCTTCATATTAAATAATCTCTTCATTAGAAATACCTTATTAGACATCGAGGGTTTTTCATACAGTTTATCCAATGTGTCCATCAATTCCTTCATTGTCTTTTCTTTTGAAATATTGAAAGCCATTGATGCTTCTAGGCTCATCTGTATCATTCCTAGTGTCTTTCTGTCAAGAACCTCCCATTCTTTGTCCTGCATGGCCATCGGCTTCTTTTCTATTCCACCCAATGGTAGAAATAGATCCTTCTGATATAAATAATATTCCATCTACATTTTCCATAACGGGTAGTTTCTGCCGTTAAATTTCTCAACCTTAAACTTTCCATATTCTTCCATTGCTCCCACTCGAACTAGGAACCCTCTTTTCCTGAGAGTTATCTTTTTCTCTAATACCGGTTGCTAGAAAAAAAGGATTGCAGAGCAGCAAAATCAAACAAATGTGGAAATAAAACACAAAATATACACAATACAATAGAGACACAAATATACATGGTTCACCTAGTGTGGGCTATGTCCACCAGATAAATTGATAGGTCGTTCCTTTAATATTATTCCACAAATGAAGGGATACAACCTACAACACACCCGTTGTAACTTCCTCTTCTTTCTTTCACACTCTCCTCTCTCAGAATACAATATTTGCAATGATACATAGCTGCAGTACATTTCCCTCATAAAAGAGGGTTTCCTTCTAGGGGAAAAAACCCTAACATAACTTCTACTGTCATATATGTGACCTTATAATGAACGGTCTATATTTACAATGAAATTACAATATACATTTACAAGGAAATTTTTCCTTCGGGGACTTTTCCCCCGAACCCCCGCTAGGGGCCCGCTTTCCCCCGGACCCCACAGAGGGGGTAACCCCCCTCTGCACTCCTCAACGTGGAGGAGTGTACATTCTTCCAGGGTATAAATTCTACATGGGGTATAAACATAGCTAAAAACAAAGACCTCTGAATCAGGAAGATAATTAGGATCCACAACCAACATATTGTTGGTGTTTCAACATCTATTGGTCGACTGATCCATCGTGTAGCATAGGAAGTGGTTTGTTATCATGAACAACATCCATGATATATATGTATATGAATCCATGTGATTCCATATTTTGGTCTCATGACACACCTTTTTTTTAAATTTTTGCATTATAATACAACACTTATGCCAACTTACTCGTCTTTATGTGTTTGTGTTTGGATTTATAAATTGTGCAAATGTTGATCTAAACCATAATTGGATAAATCATCTATTAATGTATTTATATATCTAGAAATGTGTTGATATTCAATGTAATCCAAATTCCTTWCCAAGAGGTGAATTCTCAAGTATACCCATAATAGTGTAGGACTTCTGATGAAATAGTTGTTATTTAATTGTAGCTCCACGAGTTGAGAATCAAGTCTTACAATTAAATGACGGATTCTAGGTGAAATGGTGTCAGTTAATAACTTCATGAATGGATTATATTCTGCAATAGTTTTAGTTGCATGACCAAGGAAAATACCATGTAGAGTGATCAACTCATTCATAGGTGCATAGATTTACCACACATCAGACTCAATATTTTGAGTATTGAAACTAGCACCATCAACAAAGCCAATATAAGGTAGCGATAACGTTGACATATGGAGACCAAGAAGAAGGAAAGGCAAGCAGTTTAAGGGAAGAAAAAGAAACGACAAAAATCACACTGGAATATGATACATTAGAGTACAAAGAACTCATGCGAAACATTTTAAGCATAGTACTTCTTTAGGTCAATCCCATTTTTGGGTTCACCCAAAGGAATTACATTGTAATCAACCAAATCGTAAGCCCCTTTCTCTAACACTTGTTTAACAATATAAGGACCAAGCCACATGGGATCGAATTTACCTTCCCCCAACAAATCATGATCTTGGTCATAAAGGAGAACCAAATCGCCTTCAGAAAAAAAAAGAGGTTTAACATGTTTGTCATATTGAGCCTTGACGTGTTTCTTATGGGTTTCTATTACTAACACAACATCACGACGAGTCTCATATAATTGCATTAAATAAAATAGACGTTCTTCTTTGGTTGTGGTGTTGGGGAGAAGTTCAAAGGCTAGCTTTAGAGACATAATTTCACATTCAATTAACAATATGACTTCGATACCATACACTAATTGGAAAGGTGTGAAACCCATAGCATATTTAACTGATGTCTGATAAGCCCATAATGCTAAAAAAATCATTGTATTCCAACTTGACTTATGAATCCCTAACATCCTTCGAAGCATAGTGGTTAAGACTTTGTTGATTTCTTAAACTTGGCCATTGGCTAGTGGATAATAAGGGGTTGAGTTTTCATGCCATAAACCGAACTTATCGGTAAGATCAAACATCATAAAATTGTGAAAATGGGTGTCATGGTTAGTGATGATAGCTTGAGGGACACTAAACCTAGTGATGATATGATTGAATATGAATAGTGTTTCAACTTTCCTAGTGTTATCGAATGTAGGCATCACCTCGACCCACTTAGTGAAATAATCCAAAACTATAATGATGTATCCATGCTTCTTGAACGAGTGAGGGTAATATGTCATGAAGTCAATGCCCCATTTAGAGAATGGACCAACAAAAACTACAGGATAGAGAGGAGCAGGATGAGATCGAATCTTATTATTATAGGTTTTACAAGAAAAACACTTCTAAACTGGGAGAATGCAATCCTTGAAAAGAGAAGGCCAGAAGTAACCATATCATAGGATATTTTAGACAATGGCATACCTAGACATATGAACGCCACATGCTCCAGAATGACAGTCATTGAGTTCTTTCTTACCTTCATCATATGTCAGACATCATTGAAACACAGAGTCAATACCACGATGGTAAAGGGTATCACTAAGAATAATATATTGACGGGCTTGATACCTAATACGATGATGATCTACATGAGATATATTAGGCCGTAAAGTTTGGGTTTGTAGATAAATGATAATGTATCCATACCAGATATCATCTAAACTAATCAAAAAGAGAGATTCATCAAGAAAATAATCTTCTGCCACATGTTTTGTATCAGTGGAGGAAAGGTCACATATCAAATCAGCAAAGAACAAATATTTCTTTGACATGGCTTTCTCAAGCTCCAAATAAAACTCCTAGAGAATTAGAATCCATTTGGAGTATTTGCCCCCTAGAAATTGTCATGTAAGAATATGTTGCATAGGGTTGTAATCAGAAATAATCGTGGTTTTGTGCAATAAGATATAGTGACAAAAATGCCAGACAACTTGAACAGCCACCAAGGCCAATTTATCCACATGAATGTATTTGATTTCGGTGGTCATAAGACTCCGACTTAAATATTAAATGACATGTTCATTGTTTGAAGCATCCTCTTGGACCAGAACCATGGAGATGGTATGATCTGAAGAAGCCAAATATAGGAAGTAATCTCGATTATAATCTAGGGGAAATAATAGTGGTGTGCAGGTTAATGCAAGTTTCAAAGAATCAAATACTTTGTTGGTGGTGTTGTCCCACACAAAATCATGACCCTTATTAAGAAGTCAAGTGAAACCTTTCGTTAGTTTGACATAGTTAGGAATGAATCGTCATATTGAGTGCTCAACACACCCTAAAGTTTTTTGAAATTTTTTCTCTATTTGGGTACCACAGGTTTTCTTTTATTCTTTCTAAGTTGAGTCTGTTGTGTAGGGATCATTAAGTTTTGTTTTCATGTCTTATCATTCATCACATTTGAATTTATTTAGACCTGTCAAATTGAAACATTTTTTATCTAAAAAGAACTTGGCATTTTAACTAAGAATTCATAACTAAAATTATGCCCCATGCACCTATTTTTGGCATCAATGAAATCCAAGTAGAAAAAATGATCACATAGTGAAAATAATCTCATATCACCAATGCATCATTGGCATAAAATAAAAACGAAGGAGGATTGCACTGGTTTTTCACAAAGAAGATTCAGGAAATGGTTGATATCCCATCGGCATCGACGAAATATGAGAGGGATAAACATTGACATGGGCTATGACGAACCTCTGATGACTGATTAAGTATTCATTTTTTCAGGGTCGGTGAAATATAAAAGATTTAAATCATGGAAAAATTTTGTGTCGACACATCGCCAATCACTGATCATTGATGCATGTTCGACATAGACAAGTTTTGAGGGGGTTAATATAGGGACACTTGTTTAAAAATATCATCAATCGACGATCCATGATACTTTTTCAGCATTGGTAGGGTAGGACCTATTTTTTAAAACTCTTATCTAACAAAAATCCTCGATTCTAAATAAAATCTTAAATGAAGAAGTCAATTTCAAATGCCACGTGTCTTTGATGCGTAGGCATTTTGTACGACCTATTTTCATCCCGAGTCACCTTAGGTTTCCCCATGTCCTAGTCACACTTCCAGGTCAGCATTTCCACATCAACACTATATGAGAAGATGGATCGACATCAAATATTTTTCCATGAGATATAAACAAACATTGTCTAAAGAAAAGCGTTGACTCCCAATCCACCCATTTAAATTAGCATAATGATGGGATGTTTTTAGCACAAAATAAGGTTGGATTCTTCCATTTAATAGGCCAATTAATATTTTTCTCCGCATATGTTTCTACCCCATGAACGGATCAAATAATAAGAATTTGAAATCATTGATGAACCACAATGTAGCATGTTCCTGTGCCACCAACCTACGACTGCATTTAATCTTGAGCATAATGCGAACCTGGCGAAAGATTTTGTAGAAATGAACTTACACCCCGAATTGATGAACTGATGTGACAAGCTAAGTATTTTGTACATTTAAATCACTAAGACAGTTTCTAGCCCCAACATTATGCACACAAGTTTCTCATTTCTAGAGCAGTCGAAGAAGAGAAAAGAGTGTCTCAAGAGTTTCACTAGATTCTCAGAATTTCAAAACCAAGTTAAGCTAGTGCAAAGAATATGTATGTGTTAATTTTATCATTTTGGCGGTCACATATTATTTATATATCAATATTCTCTTTGCAACATGGTGTCTAACTCTACTCTCTTTGCATAAAAATGTCTCCAGGGAAGCCAACGACCAGACGCTCTCCAAGGGCACCAAAATTTAAGGAAGAAGAGGTCGGTGAAGGATCTTGTCCTAGTGCTACGAGGCAGTTGGAATTTTCTACTAGAGAAGAACCAGTCATCAAAACGTCAACTAAGAAGGCATTTTCTCAACCCCCTTCTTTTGGTGATACAGAAGTGTTGGCAGTCATATATTTGTGTCATTTTCATCGATATTTAAAACATAGTTTTGATGAAATAAAATTTTTAAATAGTTGCCTCTTTGTGTCTGTGAAGAC
Organism: Picea glauca; assembly: GCA_000966675.3. NCBI lineage: Eukaryota > Viridiplantae > Streptophyta > Pinopsida > Pinales > Pinaceae > Picea > Picea glauca. The sequence continues at coordinate 8,910 of JZKD02S1834999.1, read as the reverse complement.
TTCAATTATGATTTATGTTTTTAAAATATCACTTGATTGGTTGTGTGTTTTTGAGTTCATTTATTTCAGTAAATCCCTCATTCGTTCTTGTTTCAATTTCATGACTATTTAAGCATGAAATTGAAACAAGCTTGGTCTAAACACATCATACAGATTCTAAAGATTCTCCTTGTGGAATTGGATGAGTACTTAAAAAAAACACCTAATAATCTTAAGAACCTTAAAGGGTATTGAGATTATCATTTCGTGAATTGTTTATTTAACATTAGTATACAAGTTGATCACCTTTGGGGTATGCCTTAATCTTTTTATTCATTTGGAGTTTTGATTATCACCTACCACCTCCACGATCACTCATGAAACTAAAATTTGATATAAATTTGAAATATGAATGCTATCCCCTATTGTCATGTCACAATATAATCATTGTTGTACAAGACTGCCAAACATGCTCTGAAACAATTACACCCTCATCCTGTTGGCTTAAGCTCACATTCATTGCCTCGATGGTGGTGCTTTGTTTCTGGGGTTAGGTTGTCAATAGAGGAGGTGGTTTTCAATTACGCATGTCCTTTGGTTCAATATTCAATCAACATCCTGAGTGGTGGTTATGGTGGCCTTCTCCCGAAGCCTTAGTTATCAGGTCACCTCCGAAAATGCAATTATCGTTCATATTGGGTGGCTTCAAACACAGGCCCTTCTTTTCTACACCTGTTGGTATATCGTGACCAAGTTTATGGCCCCTATGGTAAGGATATATTTGAATGGCTCACAAGCCTTGATCTCCCATGATGACAATGTGGATGATATCATGGTTTTTGGGTGGGTTTATGTTTATACAGTCATTCAAGGGTTTTAACCTCGAATTCGCTCAAGCGTTTGCACATAACTTCGATGGCACTCAAGCCAAAATAGGTGATTTACTATTGCAATTCAGTGAAGAATCGATTGTAGAAGCCACTGGCTTGTCTTGAGAAGGAGATCGTTGGTTCAAGAATCTAAAATTTGAAGGTATCCCTTGGCACCTATTAATGGTTTCCACGAAGTCATGCTATGATGTCAAAGGTACACCCATATTTTTGTTTAAACCTTGATGGCACAGTTTACTATTAATAATCAAGAAATCCATCACCTGTGAGGGACGATATGGATTAGTATTTTTGTTTCATATTCGCTTGTTAATGGTTTTCTTAGGGTTTGGTTTAAACATGCCATTTTACCTGCTTAAAAGCCTTCAAAAGATGGCTATATTTTACCAGAGACAAAACCATAATGCATAGTATAGTCTCTTTCATCATGGCCTCATTCGAATCTTGGTCATTTCCCAATTGTCAAAGATTGTGGATAACTGTAAAAATTTCATGGATAGGAATGGTTTCACTCCACTCACACCTGAAGCTGTAATCAACTCACCCTTGCATTTTTACGAGCCCGCTATCCCTTTCCCATTGACCCATTCCTTGAGATACCTTCATGTCGAATTTCAAGAGGACCTTGTGTCATTTACCAAAACCCCTGTTGATTTTCACAAATCAAATAGAGGCACACACCAGAGGTGCGATTTCATTCCTAAAAGATCCTTAGAGGATGTTTTGGATAAATTGAAGGGCAAGCTCTTTGTTATTACTAATCCTAGGCAAGATGTGGTTGATAAAAATGAAATTAAAAACAAGAAATAGGGAAAAAATAAAACACAATGGGTTCCATATATTGATTTCAAGAACAAAAGGAGCGGTCAAATCCTTTCTACAATGGTCAAAAATCGACATCAAAGTCGCAAAAATCCTATCCCTATTATTGATGTTGAATACCAGATCTTTGTTGATGATACCGATGTTGATTTACCCCAGTACGATTTCGTGTCCAATTTGCCTCCTTTTTTAAAGGAACGAGAAGGTTTCTCGGGTATTCAATATGATCTCAAAAGGATTATGGAACATAGTGAACCTCTTACTACAAATCAAACTTGTCCATTGTCAAATATGGAACCAGTTTATTATGAAAGTTGTTTTAAATAGATCCAAAGATACTATCGAGACATCCCTTACCTATAGGCTCAGTTGAATCAAGTGATCACTTGAAACTCAGTTCTTGAGAAGGAAAACGATGATGTCGGAGCTTGCATCCGATCGAATTCACACAAAGCCAACAAACGTTTTAAGAAATCAGGAGATGTGATTATAAAAAACTCCACCAGTTTCAATGCTATTATAAATTCAGATATGTTTGATGTTTCTCTTTCAAATTCCTAATTAGTAAATACTTTTCTTGTAATTCATGATTGGATTTTGTTTGGATAATAAATGAATTCGTTTTGATTTTGTTTTTATTTAGACCAGCTCCAGAATCAAATATTCTATAACTTGTCTTTTAAATTTATTTATTTGATTATTGTCTAATTTAGATGTTGTTTTCTTTGTCTCAGGTGAACAACAAGTTAATGTGCAACGATTAATGGAATGAGTCAAAAGTTGGGCATATAAGGGACTTGTAAATTTCATTTTTGGAAAACAATGTTTTAATGATGTAACTATTTTGGATTATAAGATTTCAACAAAATTATCTTTATGGTTAATTTGTTTTAGTAAAATCTTTTTAAAGAATATCTATCTCTATCTTGCATGATATGAGGAGTAGACTAGGAACTAGTTTAAATAACACTGCTTTCCCAGTGATGAAGGCAATTCCTTTTGGACCATATGATGGACTTATTTTTCTAAAACTATATGGGATACAATTTACTCTTTGGCTTTCGTCATTTTGTAGACTATGCAATGTTATCATTGTTTCTCATGTAATTTTTGTATGTGAAATTTTATTTGTAATGAACTAGCTTTAGATTGTTGTGCATAAAAAAAAATCATGTTATGTTTTACTCTATGTGGTTGATTGTATTTTGGTTATGTTGATACCTGTGATTGATCGTTTATCTATGCATTTTGATTTTAGATCTAATGTTGGGTAGTTGGTAACACCATCTGCTGAGTGTTGTATTTTCTTTCATTTTCAGTTATTGGACATTTTAAAGTCACATGAGATAAAATCAACTTGTCTTTATGTCATCATGGACTTGTTCTGGAATATAAAATACTTCCTTGAGTCTTTTCAGGAAGTATCGTTCTTTCTTTTGTCATAGATTTATACTTGAAACGGGTTAAGTGGAGCTTATACAAATATAGAGAGATGAATCTAGCTTAGTACTATTGACCAACGTAAGGTTAGTTAGTTTATTATTTATTTAATTTATTGATTTGTGAATGAATAATTTGCATCATTTAAACGTTGAATTCTTTTTCCATTATCGTTGTATCATTTAAAATCTTATTCACTCGTTGTTTATTAGTTTGTCAGTTATAGTACAAAAACACTTTCCTATATATTTCATCTTATTTTGATCCATTATTTGAAAACAATCATTTTCATGAGGCTTTATTTAAACTTTGTAATTGTATATATCTACTGTATATAATACCACTATTAGTCAAGAAATCGTTTTAATGTGTTGATTCATATATTTGTACCTTTTAGTTAGTTTACATCTTTTAGTTATTTTAGGATCCTAGCTGGCTAACAGAGCCATAAAACTCATCAGGGTAGATTATCCCAAACGGATTGGGTTAAATAGACAACCTCAGTCTGGATATTCCCTTCTCATTGATGGTGTTTCATAAACACTCATCAACAAGAAGAAACCACTGGGTCAAATATAATTCGCCTGCAATGGGGAGATTTGTTCAACAGAATTAACCGGGAAGATTACCTGGAATTTATTCCCCACATCAACCCGGATGTAAGGGCGCTCGATGAACAAGTTTTTTTGAACATTCGACGGTCATGCCTGCATATGGTAGCCTTTCGAACCTCAGTCTTGCCCTATATTGAGACTCTAGGGTGGATAATCGATCATACAGACACGATGAAGTGGCTAATCAATGATGATAATGGCGTATGTGTTGGTGTTTTTTACCTGGTAGAGGTCCAAAAATATTACAAGATCAGGGACTCGGAGGAGTGGTTAAACATAGATTTCGTAGTGAAGTTATATGATTTCCATGATACTACCCGATTAATGGCCTCCTGGTGGAATGAAGATGAAAAATTCACAAACTGGAGCAACAACTGGTACGGGACAAAAATCTAAGGGAGCCATACATCTATTTAATGTCTCTAATATGTCGATTGTATGGGGAGAGATATTTTTCTAAGTTCTTAGAGGCATGGATTCCCTTGGCATACACTGCGACCATCTTCAGGAGTAGCTTCAACTAGGGAGAAATCATCTCTAAGAAATTGAGCACCATGATATTTCAGGCTCAGACATCAAAGGATGGAGAAACACCCTCTTTTCACATGGATTCATATCTACTAGATGTGATTTGTGCAAGGAGTGTCTTCTCTGACATGAATCTAAGATGGCATGTTTATGAGATACATGTACATGTCTACTTCAAAATCCTGTGGGAAAACACGTGCAAAAAATATTATGCTCTCATCTGTGATGAATTCATAGCTCGTGTCTATTTTATTATTTTCAAGAAAGAGTTCCCAAGACTGTCTATAGTTGCAAAGAAAATGATTTAAAAAGCAGGCCATTGGTACCTAGATGAAACCGTGACTTATATCAGGGTGTTCGAGGCCACCGATGCATCACATTTACTCCCCTTTGATGTCCCATAATGACTCATGATAGGAGAAATCTGTTACCATACCATCCCGCGGGACTATAATGCCACTTTGGTTAAAGACATGAAATGAGTGTTCATACCCTATGGTTTCCATGTAGGTTTTTTCATAGTGAAGGATAATGCATAGGAAAAACAAGAGGGTTTGAGCCAACTCGAATACAAGTTCCCAATAGTTCAATTTCACAAACATGACCCTAAAGTCCTAGTTCTTCAACATGCATCACAAGTCTCTTCCTGCTGGCCATATGCACATGATAAGTTTGAAGACGATACCTTTACAGAATGTGATCATGACTGGGAGGAGGTACTACAGAGAAAAGCTAACCCAAATATGACTAGCTTCAAAACTATGAGTATGGATGAGCAAGTTGAAATGATAAAATATATGGATCAAGAAGCCCTCACGGTTAAAGAAGAAAACTAAGTAGTAGAATCCATAGAGGCACAAAGGAGGGGGATGTTGTTATTAGAATAATCCCAAAGAGTCATCCAACAGTTAGAAAATGATCCTCAACTATTAGAACCTATGAGGATCACCCTGGCTGACCCAATCAACATAAAAGAGGAGCTAAATGGCTTAGAATCAACCCCATATGGGGAAAACGTCAATCGAGAAAAACCTAGAGTTTTGTCACCACGGGCCATATCATCGTTGACTATTACAACCTAACATGAGATTCTAGGAACATTAGGTGAAACAGGTGTGCCTAATACCCTCTTTGATCTAATTACTATCTATGATGATGAAGAGAGCTCAGAGGTCTCAGTTATAACTCCAGTATCAATTACAGAGGAGAAAGAACCAAGGTGAACATCTTCTCCAACTCACGATGCATCAATTCCAAAACCCCTACGGGGTGACCATGAGGTCGAGAGTACCTTACACATTGAATTTATTAACCTATAGGGGATCCCAAAAGACAACTCCAGGGATGAGCTAGGTTGTGGTGAAGAAGAAGAGGAATTGCAACAACTAGATATCGACACCTCAATAGTCGATCACCAACTAAGTATTGAGCCTGTGACTATCTCTCCAATTAAGGCTGATACCTCACTAGCCAATGAACACCAGACAAAGTTCGATCCATTGGACCATACAAAAGATTCCCCTGTCAAAGAAGTACAAGAGCCGGCCCTAGAGAAAATATATATGGCAAGAAGCCTAGGAAACACTCTAAACTGGGGAGACCAAAAAATTATTGAGCCCATGGATGAGGTCATTGATATACATGTGATTTATTATGAAAGGAAGAGGAAATCCATAATGAGGATAAAAACCAAGAAAAGGAGGCTTACACTGGATAGCACGATTCTCATCACCATAGAAGAGAAGTTTCTCAACATAGAAAATGCGAAGACATCTGATCTAATAGGCGCAGGGATGGCTATCACTGATGCCACGCTATATCAAGAAAAGAGATATGAAAGTGAATTGGATGCCACAAATAAGGAGCTATACCATCTGTGCCATCTAGTGAAATATTACCAAGACTCCACGCAAGCAAAAAAAATTCTGAAGAGTGAATTCTGAGATGCATATGCAGAATTCATGAGTGGAAGAAATCTCTTCACTGCATGTTTATCTGATTTTCAAGAAGACACTATCATGGCATTGGAAACATGTAAAGACATGGATATATGGTATGAAAAGGAATACCAAGATGTGGAAAGAATTAATTACATCAATGTAGTATAGAAGGTCCGTGACACTTAATCTGAGTTCTGATGGATAGCATCATCTCCCAGATCAGGAAGGCAACCAAATACTGGGTAAGTATGGCCCATGAACCTCAGCAAGAGATACAAAAGAGGTGGGCCGAGTGTGAAAGAATTTTGGAAAATATCAATCAGGAGATGAAAGGCATTGGCCTCCCAGAGATCAGCACACCCGAACACTTTGTCGACTTGCATGACATAGTCAAATGACATGCAGAATAGGACTCAACATGGGAATTAGATATCGCGCAGGTGGTGAGTATGACATTGAGTTAGGTACAAAATTTTATGGAACATCCGATCAAGTATCGTGCAGTTCTACAATGTTTAAGTGCCAAAGTCATCAAATATAGAGAACGGGCAATAGAGATGAAGGAAACCCTTTCAGCCTTGATGGACTAGCACAAATTCTCGTAGACTAACACATGTGAGGATATCTTCATCAAGTGGTTAGAATACGAGAAGAGTCATCCACTTTAGTAGAGCCACTAGATGATCTCAAGAGAACAAAGAGATCAAGCACCACATGTCACTCTTTTGTTTTACTTAACACAAAAATTTAGCAACTATTTTAAGTTAGTGTTTCTTTATAAATAGGAGGATTGACCTTTAGAAAGGGTCGATGGTTTTGGGAAAGGATCCTCTTTTTTTAGAATTGTAAAGAATTTTTTCAGAGCAATTTTAATTAAGAAGTTTTGTTTAGAACCAGAGACAAAACTTTGTTTTTCTTTATCAAAGGCATTATGTGATTGGATTGAGGACGAAATACTTCCATATTTTAATTTAGTAGTTGATGTTGTAATGAATAAGAGTTTCTGAATCTATTGATAAGCTATATTTTTCAATACTTTAACAGTTCTTTTGTTCTAAATGTTGAAAAGAAAATCATTGTGTTAATATGTGAATTATGGTAGATCTAAGGAAACTGTTTTTCTTACACTTATATTATTTCATGCGTATTTTATTTCCATAATTGTATCTCAGTTAGTGTTGAAATACCAACAAGTTAAAATATTATTACTAAACTTGTATTAGGTGTGAATATGGCACAGACCCCCTAGCTCAGCAGGGTCCACTTGACCTTCCAGTCATTGGATCATTCAAATATACGAGCTAGAGGAGCTCTTCGATTCCCCACTAGAATCTTATTATCTAATCCATAGGCCCTAAAGAAACTACACTCACACAAACAAGCACCTGGCACAAGCTTCCCCCATGCGACCATAGGATATGATCGCATGCCTATCAAAATGTGCTTCGCATTTTGGGACCTCAGGTGTTATACATACAAGCCACCCGAATCTCTTGAGCCCCGATATCCCAATTTCTGATTCCTCCCCAAGACCAGATTTTACGGTCCTGCGCTCTCCTCGATCGACGATTGTGATCGTATCACGGTTTTTTGTGTCAGGGAAATGAACATGAGTCAATTCCCACTCTTCATTCCCCAAAATCCTGATCTTCGGGTTAAGCTCTTAGTCTCTGCTAGCTTCTCCCTTAATCTCATGTTCATGTAACTATTTCCTATGATTTGGGGATAACCCTCTGAGTGCATCGGGACTTCACATTTCACGAAGTTGGGACTCAACCCAACGCTTCTTCTTCGAAATCCCGATCCCTGAACTTCCAAAATCCACTCGCCCAGATAAATGGTCACTATCCCTTGTGATTTGATGGCTAAGATCTAATCGAAATTTTGGGCCTCATGAGTTCTTAAAGCTATGCCCCTTTGACTTCTTTGATGTATTAGTAAGAAAAATGTTGATCTGCTACCACCTGTATTGTATCCTAGATGGTTATGATTATTTCAGGACTTCATGACTTCACAAATCCCACTCTCTTGTGAAATAACAAAGGGTTTAACCCTCATGCACCTTCCTCCATATCCAACGGTTGTTGTTCCACGTGCTCAGATCCTATGGTCTAGATTTGATCTCCTCCTATGCTCACTTTGATGTGTGCCTAGACATGATATTTAACGGTCCATATTTTCTCCTTTGCAGTTGACCTAGTGGCTACCAACACTCCTCCTCCTGAGCTTTGAATTTATTCCTGACTTGGAATAATTCCTAAGTTTCAAAGGTCTCAACCTTCTGCTTTTTCCCGTAGGAACCTTGTATGCAAAGGTATTATTCTTCATGAACTTACAAATTTGAAACAGTTTGTTTCCCTTCACACTCCTTGTGCTCGACCGACTTTCAACTGGCTATCTTCAACACTTCTTCTGAGTGTTGACCTGGTGCACTCCTTGCACAGGTCTTCCTCTAGAGTGTTCAACAACTCTATCCCCTTGATCTTCAACTACTCAGACCTCAAAGGCCTATGTCCCTTTTGTCCCTTGAAGAGAGGCAAGTGCCCTCTAGGAAACTTCTGCTCAAGCACTCCTTGTTGAGCTTGTAGAGTATTCAACAAATCTATAAGTGTCTTCCTCCTGGACACTTCCCTTATCTCTGAACTTGAAATAGAGTTATTCTTGTGCGCTCTTTGCACTCACTAGATGCCCTTCTGG
>JZKD02S1834988.1:8878-36163 GCA_000966675.3 Picea glauca | reverse complement strand
AGTGGATGAGCACTAGTGGGTGTATAAGATCCCTTGCTATATTGTTCAAGAGTTAGACCTGCCTGTAACCCTAATTGTAATGTAAAGGGTACAGGTTGGCCCCACCTTAATGTGATTGGTAATTAATGTAAAAGATAATTAATATGGTTAATATTAATTATATTATAAGCTAGTGAGGTAGGCCCTGTTGTGCCAATAGACGCTTATGTTGACAGGCTCATACTAGTGTAAGTAAAGGTAAATTCCCCATTGAGGAATCATATCTTGTGTGTGAGTTTGGAAATTCCAGCAAGTACACCTTCTTGGGAAAAGTGCACACCTCTCTTGGGCGCTAGTCTTCTAGGGTTTGAGCACCCTCTTGTGTGTTAGATATTATTGGTGGTGAATGTATTTCTCTTGAAGAATATAGCAAAGGATTTGGTTGGGTTTTCTTCCCTTGTTGAGAAGGGTTTCCCAGGATACTTCTTGTGTTCTTGTGCATGGTGTTTCTTCTTGTGATCTTGGTTGTTGCAACATTGTTGGTTATGGTTAAGTTAAATGCTAAAATGGAATGAACTTCATGCTTAACCTTGCTCATAGAAAAATCAATAGTCACGACCCCACATGACATCTAATCAGATCTTTCAATCATTCACCTCTTGAGGGCGTGAAACACCGCAACGGTTCTTGGTTGCTTGACACACCAAGAATACTTCATCGAGACTACACATCTTCACCTAGAGCATACCCATACTCTGTTCTAGGCTACCAACGAGTCACACTCCTACTCTAGTGAAACTCTTGCTTACTTAGACAATTGTTAACACAATTTAACACTTAGTCTTATTTAAGCATGTATCCATGAACATGAGAATCCAAGATAACAACTACGAAACAAAACGAAGACAAAACACATATATAATGCAGGCGGCGCAAACCATGCCTAACATGTGGCTGAGTCTTTTTTATTGTGAAACAGTTACAACATGAGCACTATCGTCTTGGTTTACAACTTGGCAGAGTTAAACAAATCACCTCACCTCACCAAGACACTCAAGAACAGACTCGCCCCACCGAGACTTTATGTCACAATCGTCTTTGCAACCACCTGTGGTGCACCTCAGATGTGCCCACAATCGTAGAGTTGTTGTCCCTTCGTTTACGCAGACTTTCACCAAGCTAACATAGATTTCAGTTCTACCTCACACATGCCTCCATAGACCTGCATTTTCAGACTTTCCCAAAACCTTCTAAAACGTCCAAGTCTTTCCTATTTGTCTTCCATCTGGGAAATGTTTCCTCATTTCATTATCGGGGACTTGCCTCATACTTGCTCTCCAAATCTCTTGTCCAAAAATTCTCTATGATTCCTTTGGTTGTGTGCCCTTGCTTTTATATGGACCCCAAGAGTCACTTGTGTGAAACACCATGTCTTTTGGGTGTGTCATGCCCCTTTGCAAACCCACACTCAACTAACTCGTAGTTCCCTTTTGTGGACCCAGTACGCCCATCCAAAGCCCGCACGCCCATCAACCGTTCTTTTCTTGGACTGGAGCACCCTATCCTTGGGCGTGTGCCCCTTGCCTTGTGCACTCTTTGTGTCGATCATCATGACTCCTCATGGGTGTGCTAATGGGGTTGTTCATCCTCTCTGGTGCACCCATGTTGTCGAGGGCATACGGGTACACTCCTTGGGCATGATCCCAAGTCATCTCACCATTCCCTAACATAACCCAAGTCTTTGTTAATCGTTCTAAGGAAAGTAAGGTGTGTGCCCCCTTTGTGCCGCCCATCACCATCATGCGCCCAAGGTGCTCCAACTCACACCCAAATATCTTCGTTCACCCAATCGATCACTTCTTCCTTGTCCTCTTTGTTCTTTCCGTCGCCAAATATTCCCAAGGAGCGTGCATGCTCGGTGGGTGTTGTGGGAGACCTTACATCCTCCCCCACTCCAAATTGTTGTCGTCCCCAACAACATCCGTAGATTTCCATGTCGTCTTTTCCCATATATGGATCTTGTTGCCGCTTAATGATTGTTGCTTCCTTAATTGTTGTTGTCAAGGAACACTCCCCTTAGGAATTTTCTTGAGTTTACAAAGTGTTGTTGCCTTATGACTTGCTATTTCTTCCATACTTAGGTCCATCTGCACATGCGTCCTTGTGTTGGATCCCCTTGTGACTTCAACTGATTGGGTAGCTAGTCCAATCATTGTGCCTCTATCTCAAGAAATCACACCTTCACGTCCAAACATTCGTTTATGTCTGCAAACTCGTCACATCTGCAACTCTTTGTTTCCTCCAATCTATCAAGTCACCTACTACGTTCTCAATAGTTTTCACCAAGGGACCTCCTCAAGGTGCCCCATTGGCCTCGTTGCCTCCCACCAAGACAACGAGCCAACATGATGCAGTCTAGTTTGAAGGTGAAGGGGTATGGCTAGTTGGGCCATCTCCCTCATCTCCAATCCATCCCAATGTGATCGACAAAGTGTCATTATACATTGTGTCATGTACATAAGCAACGATACACTTGAACCAATCTTGCCTTCGCACTCTTCCATGAGTCATTCTAACTCATGGTCATATGGCCATTCACCATGTCCAAGTTTCGTTAGAGGAGGAATTGACTCCTTCCTTGGATCCCTTCCACCAAGGTTGTTGTGTCTCCCTCACGTCCTCTTAGTTTATAAATGGTTTATGCTCCTATTCAAAAAACTTCTTCGATATCTTTGTTTTTGTGACTTCCTTCGATATTTGTTTCTACTCATTAAATTCCAAGCAGAAATAAGCTAAGCCATCCACTATCTTATCCAAATCTTCAACTATCTTTTCAACAACAACAAGCCTTCATTCCACTAACACAATCTTCCTTTCTTTCTCTATATTAGGTTGTCCAACCATCACTCCACATCGTCCAAATTCGTCTCCATAATATTGCTTGCTTTGGTTGTCCACAACAACCATTTGCAAGGAAGACATCTATGTGTGTCCTTCCTTCCTCCTTATGGTAGGAGTCAAACATGGAGTCTATCTTGAGAAAATGGCCAAAATGTTAATGTGAGGTGGTAGCACTGAAAGTTACACTTTGACTGCTAATGTGCAAGCTCGGTACCCATCAATAGGTTTGTAAGGTAAGTTTTAAGATAAAGTGTTAAATGGATAAAACTCAGCCCAACAATGTAAATTACAGAAAGTTCTAGATAAGATGTATTAGCAAAAGAGGTCTTGTCTAACTTAGATCAGGGTTTCAAAGAGTAATGTGGATAGAAGGAAGACTTTAGTGAGAAAGATGAAGTAATTCTACTATTAGCATCAGGCATTATTGGCAAACCAATGAAGAAAAAGCTTTAGACACAAGAACTTCTTTAATAAAAGATTAAATTCTGAGAACAATTATAACAACATCACAATCAAACCTCCATTGCAATACAACTATAAAATATCAATTGAAGCATTCAATGACAGTAAATTTCAGAGTAAGAGAGAAACAAGATGGCAGGAAAGAAACTGACTTCTATTAGAAAAAATATTTCAAATCTGATACATAAAAATCCATAGTTGGCTCTGTTACATCAGTACATCACAAAAAGAGTCTTACATTAACCATTTGAACCCCCTCAGTGTTTTTCAATGCCTCTCTTATAGCCTAGGTTGTCAATGACAGCTTTACAATTCAAATTCCCCCTCTTGCATAGGATTTTAGGCCTTGGAGATAGGTGGCAAAAGTCAAACAGACAAGAATCCAACAAACTACTAATTTCCAGGAAATGATTGGAAGTCATTAATAAATTGTTTCCAACTCATTGCATGAGGTCTTTAATGGAGCTAAAACTTAGGTGTGGGTGTCCCTTAGCATCTAATTGATCTTTGATAAGTCGTTCGAACCCTCCTTGACAGGTGGAAACCTCCAAACGAGGCGAATATCCAACAACTATGCAAAATAGAGAGTTTGCATCACCAGTTTGCAACACACTGGTGTTTTAATTGTATCTCTCAAATGCCAAACTGGGTCAGGCTGAAATATGGTCAACAAGTCAACAAGGATATCATTCTCCTCGAAAAAAAAAATTCAAAGAAACCCACATCACTGTTTTATAGTTACAATCAAATATTTAGAAGCAGTTGCTAATGGAAAAGAGTTTGTAGTGCCCCTGACTCAGTTCATAGTGCATGTGACAAAAAATAAAAAACCCTTCTCTCATGATCTAGTTGGCTATTGGTGGCCACCCACCTATTCCAACTGGATCCTCTTGTCCATTTTTAGTTCAACACGTTCTTTTGTACTTCTTTGTAATTGTGGGTTCTACACTTCTGGGGTTGTCTGAAGCCCTACACATCTTCCAGGTGGATATCGGTGGCATCTCACCTAATCCAACTGGCTTATTTTGTATGTTCTCATGTCAGCACATCTTGTTGTACTTCGAGGGTTGTTTTGGAGGCCTAAACAGTGTTTTTTGGCATGCCACGGTCAAATTGTAGATGGAGTCAGATTTTGATGAAAGAATGTGTATCTCTCTGAAAGACCTTTCCAACGAGCTATCACGCACCTAAAACGGAGATCGTATTCAAAAGTTACGACCCCGAGAAGTTGAGGTACCAACTTACCCATAGGGGCCCACATGACTTTTGACATTTCACCTCCTAGGGTTAGGTTTTTGGATGTCTAGGGTTTTTGACGTTCATGAGTAATATAAAAAAGGCCTCTAGAGCCTCATTGTAATTCATTCTTTTTAGAAGGATGCACGTAGTAGCCACGTTTCTTCTCAAAGATAACTACCACCATTCGAGCAAGTGATTCAGTTCTGTAGTTTTAGAGTTTCAACCTATTTCATTTTTCAATAGAAGATATTGTTCACTGGATATTTGTGTTATTCTTCATATCTCTGTGTTTATTGTATTCAGTCTGTTAATCAGTTCGTTCCGCTCCTAAATCCGGATCAGTGGTATCAAAGCGGTCTGGTCTTCATTTATTTTTCTTCGTGCATGTCCCCAACAAGATTTTGGTGCAAGAAGTTGGGACTCGAACCAATCAAGCCATTGCAACATCGGTCGCGTCGAGCCTGACAATAACCCATGGGGGACAAAAAAAAAGATGATGGAGTAGGAGATCCTATTAAAATGTTGCTCGAGAAAGCCCCCGTGCGGCAAAGGAATGAAATGATGGACAACTTCGTGCAGATCCTTCGATGACTTCTCACAGGAGAAGCATCTTCATCAAGTGGCCATGCAACCCCCTTCAAGGTACAGGTAAATTTTGATATTCCATTATTTGAAGGACTGATAGATGCAAATGTTGTAGATAAATGGTTGAATCTACTTGAAGGGCATTTTTCGGTCCACAATTTTTCTAATAGGGAAAATATCACTTTTGCACTCCTCAAGGCCATTCCCCATGTTAAAGACTAGTAGGATACTTACTCTGAGAAAAGGGTCATAGAGGAATCTGCAATGGGATTCTTTCCAGGGCGCCATTAAAGAAAACTACTACCTTGTTGGAAGCTACAAGGATGAGTACACTAGATGGACCACCCTACGTCAAGAAAGGGACCAGATAATATCCGATTTCACCAATGTTTTCCATACCCTGCGCACAAAATTGGGTATCAAAGACTTTGAGCATCATCTGGTCCTCAAATACCACGATTGTTTGCATAGATACATTCAAAAAGAAATGGAGTTTCTAGACATCGCCTCATTGGGCACGACTTATAGATACACTTTCAAGATCGAGTAGAAATTTTAGTAGAAAAGGCGAGGGTTTGGATCTGCAAACCCCTCACAGCCAAAGTAGGGCAAAGGCGGCCCCAACCCACACAACAAGGGACCAAGTCGAGATGTCCGCCCTCGAGACAACCAATCCAAGCCGCAACACAAGAAGGGAAATGAGAAGACGAAGAAGGACACGAGAAAATGGTGTGAGTACCATAAAAGCCCTTGGCACAACATCGAAGAATGTCGCTCCAAGCAGTCACTCATGGCCGAATTGAAGGCTTTCGAGTCATAGGCCGATTCTGATTCTAAATCAAATCCTGAAGGAGGGAAGCAGATTATCGATGTTGAACCCAGTGCGACTATCGCTACCACCAAAGTCTGGCCAAGCGAACCAGAAGAACCAAAGGAAGGGGAATGCCTCTTTCACTCACAAATGTGGGTAAAGGGGGCTCTGCTTCATTTCATTGTCGATAGTGGTAGTCAGGAGAACATGATTTCAGCAAAGGTCGTTAAGCGGTTGGACCTGCCAATGACACCCCACCCACAACCCTACACCATCAGATGGCTTCGCCAAGGAAGAGATCTCTGTGTCAGCCAACAATGTCGTCTGCCCTATGACATCAAGCCTTTCAAAGATGAGGTACAGTGTGATATTGCTCCCCTTGAAGTTTGTGATGTACTTTTAGGACAACCATATTTGTGGAAGTGTCATGTTGTGTATGAGTCTAGACCCCGCAGTGTTATTATTACTTTGGGTAGACAATTGTACAGGTTACCAAAGGTAGCGTCACTTACTGATATTTATTTAATCTCTACTAAGCAATGCAGTAAGGTCATTTCACAGACCAGGAAGATCATCTTCTTTGTGATCTGTGCTCACAATACAGAAGGTCGTTGCCACGTCCGTGGGCTTTACACAGAGCCTCTCTTTGCAGCAGAAGCAAGTGGACGTGATCACAAAAGAATACATAGACATATTCTCCTCACCTACAAGGGTACCGACACACTGCCAAGTCAAGCATCCAATTGATCTGACCCCCGGTGCACCTCTACCTAATGGTCCAATCTATTGTCGCTTGTTGATGGAAAATGACGAAATCAGGCATCAGATCCAAGATCTTCTCCAAAAGGGGCACATCAAACCCAACTCCTCCCCTTGTGGAATCCTGATTGTACTGGTGCAGAAGAAGGATGGGACTTGGCGACTCTGCATTGATTACAAATCCTTAAACAAAATCACAGTCAGGAACCGGTACCCCATTCCCAAGATCGATGACCTTCTTAACCAACTCAAGGGGGGAAATTTCTTCAGCAAGATTGACCTAAAGTCTGGCTACCACTAGGTCCCCATCGAACCAACTGATGTATGGAAAACAACCTTCAAGTCTAAAGGTCTCTTTGAATGGCTAGTCATGCCCTTTGGCTTAACAAATGCACCAACCACTTTCATGAGATTGATGGATGATGTATTGAGACCCTTCACCAACTCCTTTGTGGTGGTATATTTGGATGACGTCCTCATCTTTAGNCGTCTTGGTTTACAACTTGGCAGAGTTAAACAAATCACCTCACCTCACCAAGACACTCAAGAACAGACTCGCCCCACCGAGACTTTATGTCACAATCGTCTTTGCAACCACCTGTGGTGCACCTCAGATGTGCCCACAATCGTAGAGTTGTTGTCCCTTCGTTTACGCAGACTTTCACCAAGCTAACATAGATTTCAGTTCTACCTCACACATGCCTCCATAGACCTGCATTTTCAGACTTTCCCAAAACCTTCTAAAACGTCCAAGTCTTTCCTATTTGTCTTCCATCTGGGAAATGTTTCCTCATTTCATTATCGGGGACTTGCCTCATACTTGCTCTCCAAATCTCTTGTCCAAAAATTCTCTATGATTCCTTTGGTTGTGTGCCCTTGCTTTTATATGGACCCCAAGAGTCACTTGTGTGAAACACCATGTCTTTTGGGTGTGTCATGCCCCTTTGCAAACCCACACTCAACTAACTCGTAGTTCCCTTTTGTGGACCCAGTACGCCCATCCAAAGCCCGCACGCCCATCAACCGTTCTTTTCTTGGACTGGAGCACCCTATCCTTGGGCGTGTGCCCCTTGCCTTGTGCACTCTTTGTGTCGATCATCATGACTCCTCATGGGTGTGCTAATGGGGTTGTTCATCCTCTCTGGTGCACCCATGTTGTCGAGGGCATACGGGTACACTCCTTGGGCATGATCCCAAGTCATCTCACCATTCCCTAACATAACCCAAGTCTTTGTTAATCGTTCTAAGGAAAGTAAGGTGTGTGCCCCCTTTGTGCCGCCCATCACCATCATGCGCCCAAGGTGCTCCAACTCACACCCAAATATCTTCGTTCACCCAATCGATCACTTCTTCCTTGTCCTCTTTGTTCTTTCCGTCGCCAAATATTCCCAAGGAGCGTGCATGCTCGGTGGGTGTTGTGGGAGACCTTACATCCTCCCCCACTCCAAATTGTTGTCGTCCCCAACAACATCCGTAGATTTCCATGTCGTCTTTTCCCATATATGGATCTTGTTGCCGCTTAATGATTGTTGCTTCCTTAATTGTTGTTGTCAAGGAACACTCCCCTTAGGAATTTTCTTGAGTTTACAAAGTGTTGTTGCCTTATGACTTGCTATTTCTTCCATACTTAGGTCCATCTGCACATGCGTCCTTGTGTTGGATCCCCTTGTGACTTCAACTGATTGGGTAGCTAGTCCAATCATTGTGCCTCTATCTCAAGAAATCACACCTTCACGTCCAAACATTCGTTTATGTCTGCAAACTCGTCACATCTGCAACTCTTTGTTTCCTCCAATCTATCAAGTCACCTACTACGTTCTCAATAGTTTTCACCAAGGGACCTCCTCAAGGTGCCCCATTGGCCTCGTTGCCTCCCACCAAGACAACGAGCCAACATGATGCAGTCTAGTTTGAAGGTGAAGGGGTATGGCTAGTTGGGCCATCTCCCTCATCTCCAATCCATCCCAATGTGATCGACAAAGTGTCATTATACATTGTGTCATGTACATAAGCAACGATACACTTGAACCAATCTTGCCTTCGCACTCTTCCATGAGTCATTCTAACTCATGGTCATATGGCCATTCACCATGTCCAAGTTTCGTTAGAGGAGGAATTGACTCCTTCCTTGGATCCCTTCCACCAAGGTTGTTGTGTCTCCCTCACGTCCTCTTAGTTTATAAATGGTTTATGCTCCTATTCAAAAAACTTCTTCGATATCTTTGTTTTTGTGACTTCCTTCGATATTTGTTTCTACTCATTAAATTCCAAGCAGAAATAAGCTAAGCCATCCACTATCTTATCCAAATCTTCAACTATCTTTTCAACAACAACAAGCCTTCATTCCACTAACACAATCTTCCTTTCTTTCTCTATATTAGGTTGTCCAACCATCACTCCACATCGTCCAAATTCGTCTCCATAATATTGCTTGCTTTGGTTGTCCACAACAACCATTTGCAAGGAAGACATCTATGTGTGTCCTTCCTTCCTCCTTATGGTAGGAGTCAAACATGGAGTCTATCTTGAGAAAATGGCCAAAATGTTAATGTGAGGTGGTAGCACTGAAAGTTACACTTTGACTGCTAATGTGCAAGCTCGGTACCCATCAATAGGTTTGTAAGGTAAGTTTTAAGATAAAGTGTTAAATGGATAAAACTCAGCCCAACAATGTAAATTACAGAAAGTTCTAGATAAGATGTATTAGCAAAAGAGGTCTTGTCTAACTTAGATCAGGGTTTCAAAGAGTAATGTGGATAGAAGGAAGACTTTAGTGAGAAAGATGAAGTAATTCTACTATTAGCATCAGGCATTACTGGCAAACCAATGAAGAAAAAGCTTTAGACACAAGAACTTCTTTAATAAAAGATTAAATTCTAAGAACAATTATAGCAGCATCACAATCAAACCTCCATTGCAATACAACTATAAAATATCAATTGAAGCATTCAATGACAGTAAATTTCAGAGTAAGAGAGAAACAAGATGGTAGGAAAGAAACTGACTTCTATTAGAAAAAATATTTCAAATCTGATACATAAAAATCCATAGTTGGCTCTGTTACATCAGTACATCACAAAAAGAGTCTTACATTAACCATTTGAACCCCCTTAGTGTTTTTCAATGCCTCTCTTATAGCCTAGGTTGTCAATGACAACTTTACAATTCAAATTCCCCCTCTTGCATAGGATTCTAGGCCTTGGAGATAGGTGGCAAAAGTCAAAGAGACAAGAATCCAACAAACTTCTAATTTTCAGGAAATTGTTGGAAGTCATTAATAAATTGTTTCCAACTCATTGCATGAGGTCTTTAATGGAGCTAAAACTTAGGTGTGGGTGTCCCTTAGCATCTAATTGATCTTTGAGAAGTCGTTCGAACCCTCCTTGACAGGTGGCAACCTCCAAACGAGGCGAATATCCAACAACTATGAAAAATAGAGAGTTTGCATCACCAGTTTGCAACACACTGGTGTTTTAATTGTATCTCTCAAATGCCAAACTGGGTCAGGCTAAAATCTGGTCAACAAGTCAACAAGGATATCATTCTCCTCAAAAAAAAAAAATCAGAGAAACCCACATCACTGTTTTATAGTTACAATCAAATCTTTAGAAGCAGTTGCTAATGGAAAAGAGTTTGTAGCGCCCCTGTCTCAGTTCGTAGTGCATGTGACAAAAGATAAAAAACCCTTCTCTCATGATCTAGTTGGCTATTGGTGGCCACCAACCTATTCCAACTGGCTCCTCTTGTCCATTTTTAGTTCAACACATTCTTTTGTACTTCTTTGTAATTGTGGGTTCTACACTTCTGGGGTTTTCTGAAGCCCTACACATCTTCCAGGTGGATATCGGTGGCCTCTCACCTAATCCAACTGGCTTATTTTGTATGTTCTCATGTCAGCACATCTTGTTGTACTTTGAGGGCTGTTTTGGAGGCCTAAACAGTGCTTTTTGGCATGCCACAGTCAAATTGTAGATGGAGTCAGATTTTGATGAAAGAATGTGTATCTCTCTTAAAGACCTTTCCAACGGGCTATCACGCACCTAAAACGAAGGTCGTATTCAAAAGTTATGACCCCGAGAAGTTGAGGTACCAACTTACCCATAGGGGCCCACATGACTTTTGACATTTCACCTCCTAGGGTTAGGTTTTTGGATGTCTAGGGTTTTGATGTTCATGAGTAATATCAAAAAAGCCTCTAGAGCCTCATTGTACTTCATTCTTCTTAGAAGGATGCACGTAGTAGCCACGTTTCTTCTCAAAGATAACTACCACCATTCGAGCAAGTGATTCAGTTCTGCAGTTTTAGAGTTTCAGCCTATTTCATTTTTCAATAGAAGATATTGTTCACTGGATATTTGTGTTATTCTTCATATCTCTGTGTTTATTGTATTCAGTCTGTTAATCAGTTCGTTCCACTCCTAAATCCGGATCAGTGGTATCAAAGCGATCTGGTCTTCATTTATTTTTCTTCGTGCATGTCCCCAACAAGATTTTGGTGCAAGAAGTTGGGACTCGAACCAATCAAGCCATTGCAAGATCGGTCGCGTCGATCCTGACAACAACCCATGGGGGACGAAAATAAAGATGATGGAGCAGGAGATCCTATTAAAATGTTGCTCGAGAAAGCCCTCGTGCGGCAAAGGAATGAAATGATGGACAACTTCACGCAGATCCTTCGACGGCTTCCCACAGGAGAAGCATCTTCATCAAGTGGCCATGCAACCCCCTTCAAGGTACAGGTAAATTTTGATATTCCATTATTTGAAGGACTGATAGATGAAAATGTTGTAGATAAATGGTTGAATCTGCTTGAAGGGCATTTTTCGGTCCACAATTTTTCTAATAGGGAAAATATCACTTTTGCACTCCTCAAGGCCATTCCCCATGTTAAAGACTAGTAGGATACTTACTCTGAGCAAAGGGACGTAGAGGAATATACAATGGGATTCCTTCTGGGGTGCCATTAAAGAAAAGTACTACCTTGTTGGAAGCTACGAGAACGAGTACACTAGATGGACCACCCTATGTCAAGAAAGGGACCAGACAATATCTGATTTCACCAATGTTTTCCATACCCTGCACACCAAATTGGGTATCAAAGACTTTGAGTGTCATCTGGTCCTCAAATACCATGGTTGTTTGCATAGATACATTCAAAAAGAAATGGAGTTTCTGGACATCGCCTCATTGGGCACGACTTATAGATACACTTTCAAGATCTAGTAGAAATTTCAGCAGAAAAGGTGAGAGTTTGGATCTGCAAACCCCTCACAGCCGAAGTAGGGCAAAGGTGGCCCCAACCCACACAGCAAGGGACCAAGTCGAGATGTCCGCCCTCGGGACAACCAGTCCAAGCCGCAACACAAGAAGGGAAATGAGAAGACGAAGAAGGACACGAGAAAATGGTGTGAGTACCATAAAATCCCTTGGCACAACATCGAAGAATGTCGCTCCAAGCAGTCACTCATGGTCAAATTGAAGGCTTTCGAGTCATAGGCCGATTCTGATTCTAAATCAAATCCTGAAGGAGGGAAGCAGATTATCGATGTTGAACCCAGTGCCACTATCGCTACCACCAAAGTCTGGCCAAGCGAACCAGAAGAACCAGAGGAAGGGGAATGCCTCTTTCACTCACAAATGTGGGTAAAGGGGGCTCTACTTCATTTCATTATTGATAGTGGTAGTCAGGAGAACATGATTTCAGCAAAGGTCGTTAAGTGGTTGGACCTGCCAATGACACCACACCCACAACCCTACACCATTAGCTGGCTTCGCCAAGGAAGAGATCTCTGTGTCAGCCAACAGTCTCGTCTGCCCTATGACATCAAGCCTTTCAAAGATGAGGTACGGTGTGATATTGCTCCCCTTGAAGTTTGTGATGTACTTTTAGGATAACCATATTTGTGGAAGTGTCATGTTGTGTATGATTCTAGACCCTGCAGTGTTATTATTACTTTGGGTAGACAATTGTACAGGTTACCAAAGGTAGCGTTGCTTACTGCTATTTATTTAATCTCTACTAAGCAATGCAGTAAGGTCATTTCACAGACCATGAAGTTCATCTTCTTTGTGATCTGTGCTCACAATAAGCAGAAGGTCGCTGCCACGTTCGTGGGCTTTACACAGATCCTCTCTTTGCAGCAGAAGCAAGTGGACGTGATCACAAAAGAATACATAGACATATTCTCCTCACCTACAAGGGTACCGACACACTGCCAAGTCAAGCATCCAATTGATCTGACCCCCGGTGCACCTCTACCTAATGGTCCAATCTATTGTCGCTTGTTGATGGAAAATGACGAAATCAGGCATCAGATCCAAGATCTTCTCCAAAAGGGGCACATCAAACCCAACTCCTCCCCTTGTGGAATCCTGATTGTACTGGTGCAGAAGAAGGATGGGACTTGGCGACTCTGCATTGATTACAAATCCTTAAACAAAATCACAGTCAGGAACCGGTACCCCATTCCCAAGATCGATGACCTTCTTAACCAACTCAAGGGGGGAAATTTCTTCAGCAAGATTGACCTAAAGTCTGGCTACCACTAGGTCCCCATCGAACCAACTGATGTATGGAAAACAACCTTCAAGTCTAAAGGTCTCTTTGAATGGCTAGTCATGCCCTTTGGCTTAACAAATGCACCAACCACTTTCATGAGATTGATGGATGATGTATTGAGACCCTTCACCAACTCCTTTGTGGTGGTATATTTGGATGACGTCCTCATCTTTAGTAGAATGTGGGAGGAGCACATGCGGCATATTCAACAGGTTTTGAGCACTCTGTGGCAGCACAAGCTATATGCCAACTTGGAAAAATGCTCTTTTGGCATGAACAAGGTCCAATACTTGGGCTACATTGTTGATGAGCATGGGGTACATGTTGATCCAGCTAAGATCCAAGTCATCCTTTACTGGCCAGCCCCGACCACACTGACTGAGCTTTGGATATTCTTGGGACTAGCCAATTTCTACCGACGGTTCGTGTTGGGATTCTCCCATATTGCATGGGCCCTCATCCAGGTGACCAAGGGAGGTGGCAAGGCCAAGTTCGTGTGGGGGAAGGAACAACAACGAGCATTCGATGATCTGAAGCATCGCTTTTGCTCAGCTCCAGTACTCTCCTTTCCCGATCTGCAACAAACATTCGAGATTGAGATTGATGCATCTGACTATGTTGTGGGTTCAGTTCTCACTCAGCACAGTCATCCGGTGGCATACCATAGTGAGACACTCTCAAATAATGTATGGAAATACCCCACCTAATACAAGGAAATGTATTACATTATACAAGCCTGTNCCTCTCTTTGCAGCAGAAGCAAGTGGACGTGATCACAAAAGAATACATAGACATATTCTCCTCACCTACAAGGGTACCGACACACTGCCAAGTCAAGCATCCAATTGATCTGACCCCCGGTGCACCTCTACCTAATGGTCCAATCTATTGTCGCTTGTTGATGGAAAATGACGAAATCAGGCATCAGATCCAAGATCTTCTCCAAAAGGGGCACATCAAACCCAACTCCTCCCCTTGTGGAATCCTGATTGTACTGGTGCAGAAGAAGGATGGGACTTGGCGACTCTGCATTGATTACAAATCCTTAAACAAAATCACAGTCAGGAACCGGTACCCCATTCCCAAGATCGATGACCTTCTTAACCAACTCAAGGGGGGAAATTTCTTCAGCAAGATTGACCTAAAGTCTGGCTACCACTAGGTCCCCATCGAACCAACTGATGTATGGAAAACAACCTTCAAGTCTAAAGGTCTCTTTGAATGGCTAGTCATGCCCTTTGGCTTAACAAATGCACCAACCACTTTCATGAGATTGATGGATGATGTATTGAGACCCTTCACCAACTCCTTTGTGGTGGTATATTTGGATGACGTCCTCATCTTTAGCAGAATGTGAGAGGATCACATGTGGCATATTCAACAGGTTTTGAGCACTCTGTGGCAGCACAAGCTATATGCCAACTTGGAAAAATGCTTTTTTGGCATGAACAGGGTCCAATACTTGGGCTACATTGTTGATGAGGATGGGGTACATGTTGATCCAGCTAAGATCCAAGTCATCCTTGACTGGCCATCCCCGACCACACTGAATGAGCTTTGGATATTCTTGGGACTAGCCAATTTCTACCGACGGTTCGTGTTGGGATTCTCCCATATTGCATGGGCCCTCATCCAGGTGACCAAGGGAGGTGGCAGGGCCAAGTTCGTGTGGGGGAAGGAACAACAATGAGCATTCGATGATCTGAAGCATCGCTTTTGCTCACCTCCAGTACTCTCCTTTCTCGATCTGCAACAAACATTCGAGATTGAGATTGATGCATCTGACTATGTTGTGGATGCAATTCTCACTTAGCACAGTCATCCGGTGGCATACCATAGTGAGACACTCTCAGATAATGTATGGAAATACCCCACCTATGACAAGGAAATGTATTACATTATAGAAGCCTGTCGTCAATGGAAACATTACATTATGGGAAAGGAGACGATCATACACACTGATCACAAGCCTCTACAGTTCAAACAGACACAGGGGAAATTGCAGAACAACTACCATCAGAAGTGATCCACCTACCTGCAACAGTTCCATATAAACAACAAGTATAAGAAAAGTATCTCAAATCGTGTCGCTGACTGCCTTAGTTGACCTTTTGTGGCTGCACTCACCACTGTGCTCCATTCCTGTGGACATGAAGCATCTGAGTGGCCCCAACTTTATCAACAGATCCAGACTTCACCACCACCTATCAGCTCTTGGGTACAGGCGTGACTGTCACCAATTTTCACATTCAGGACAAACTATTATGCCACCTGGGCCATCTATGTGTTCCTACAAGTGAGCATGCAAAGCTGATTTGGGAAGCCCACTATGATCGGATGGCAGGACATTTTGGCATGGAGAAAATTGTGGTCATTCTTCAGAAACATTTTTATTGGCCAAAACTTCGATAGGACGTCACCAAGTATATCATATCTTGCACTGCCTATGCCATTGCCAAGCCGGCCATCAAGAAGCAAGGCTTATACACCCCTCTTCCTACTCCTGAGAAGCCTTGGGAATCCATCTCAATGGATTACATGTCATGTTTTCCATCCACCAGGAAAGGAAATGACTGCGTATTTGTGGTCGTTGATCGGTTTTCGAAGATGACCATCCTCACAGCCTGCAAGAAGAATATCACAGTGACAAATACTGCCAATCTCTTCTTCGAACGAGTGTGGGTCCAATTTTGGATACCATAGACCATCATCTCTAACCGAGACAACAGGTTCCTCAACACATTTTGGTCGAGTCTCTGGTCACTGTTGGACACCAAGCTCACAAAATCCACTGCTTTCCACCCCCAAACAGACGACCAAACAAAGGTTGTCAATCGGATGATTGTGCACATCCCGCGCATGTACAACTCTAATCATCCACGTACATGGGACGAGAGTCTCCCCTATGTTCAACACAGTTACAACATGGCTCTCCATATCTCCGTCGACCATAGCCCATTTTAGGTGGGGCTGAGATTCCAACCCTTGGGACCCATTGATGTTGCAGTTCCTCTTGCAATCACACAGACAAACTCTTCCCATGACCAGTATACGATCGACAAAGCCACCAGATTCATTGAGCGGATTCAACACATCCGCCAACAGGTCTAGGAGATTTTGCAGAAATCCAATGCTAAGTACAAGCAACGCCGTGATCAACACGGGGTACCACACCAATTTCAAGTTAGCGACAAAGTCTGGTTACATTTGCAGAAGGAGCGTCTCACAGGGCCCCATCGGAAGCTCCGCCCACTTCGCTATGGACCTTACACTATCACCAAGGTTGTGGGTAGCAATGCTTTTGAGCTCAACACTCCACCCTTCCTTGGCCTGCACCCAGTGTTCAATGTGGACCTCCTTCAACCATATTTTCCACCATTATTGGACACCTCAGAGATCACAGAACAACTAACACCCATAGAGCTCAACCTTGACTGCATGGAACAAACATCCACTGATCGGATAGTGGACACACAGGTCAAGGGAACTCACCAACAGAGGATCCATCTTTATCGGGTTGTCAAGGTAGGGAAACTCCTATACCAAAGGCAAGTGGCTCACCTGGGGCCAAATCCAACAAAATTCTCCTCACTTGATGGGGGAACTCAACACAATGGAGACATTGATTCCTAAGAGGGGAGGATTGATCCAATTGGCTAGTGGTGGCCACCCACCTATTCCAAATGGCTCCTCTTGTCCATTTTTAGTTCAACACGTTCTTCTATACTTATTTGTAATTGTGGGTTCTACACTTATGGGGTTGTCTAAATCCCTACACATCTTCCAGGTGGATATTGGTGGCCTCTCACCTAATCCAACTGGCTTATTTTGTATGTTTTCAAGTCAGCACATCTTGTTGTACTTCCAGGGTCGTTTTGGAGGCCTAAACATTGTTTTTTTGGCTCACCACATTCAAATTGTAGATAGAGTCAGAGTTTGTTGGCAGAATGTATAGCTCTCTGAAATACCTTTCCAACGGGCTATCACGCGCCTAAAACAGAGGTCGTATGAAAAATTTATGACCCCAGAAAGTTGAGGTACCAACTTACCCATAGGGGCCCACATGATTTTTGATGTTTCACCTCTTAGGGTTAGGTTTTTGGATGTCTAGGGTTTTGGAATTCATGAGTAATATCAAAAAGGCCTCTAGAGCCTTATTGTAATTCATGCTGCTCAGACAGATGTGCATAGCAGCCACATCTCTTCTCATAGATCGCTACCACCATTCGAGCAAGTGCTTCAATTCTGCAGTTGTGCAATTTCAGCCTATTTCATTATTCAATAGAAGATATTGTTCACTGGACATCCATGTTATTATTCATATCTCTATGTTTATTGTATTTAGTTTGTTAATCAGTTCGTTCCACTCCTAAATCCATATCATCTCAACATTTAAAATGGTATGAAAAACCTCATGGAGTACCTAGTAACCCTGGGCTTGATGCCAATGTCTGTGAATGTGAACATAGATGTTTGCAAGCTAACCAACCCCCAATGCTCCTCTTCAACTAGTTCGTTGCTCTAGTTTGCAATGCCAAATTCAAAATCAATGGCGCACTTCAAGGAGACTATTGGACTACAATTCTATGTGCTAACATCTGTCTCCACGGGGGATGGAGACCTCCCTCTGAGGTTCCAAGAACATGCAATTCCATTACCTTATCCATTGGGTTGGTGGAGTATTATTCAAATACTAAAAGCAAGATGAAAACTGAAATGCTTGAGCATGAGCTTATTTATATACAATACCCTACTCTAACTGACTTTTACAATTTGCTCAGGTGAAAACAAACTTCCACCATAGCCACTCAAACTGTTTGGTAACATAATTCTTCTCTTCACTGCAAATGATCCATAAGAAGCAAGAAAAGTGTGACAATTAACTAAATACATTCTTAGGATCACCAATATTACCTCCAAATGTTGACAAAATGATAAAATTTGCAGGCTCCAAAGCATTTGAAAAGTGCAACTCCATGTATTCATTGATAGGGTCATGAAACTGATGGCAAGGCATACTTAATTGATAAAAGGTTACCTTATCTGCTTCAAAGTTGCCCACAAGTTGTTTGATGTCCTCTGCAAGCACATGTGATTGAATGATAGACAAAGGCATTTGTAGGTTGAATTGTTGATCCTCATCTTCAGAACCACTTGTTGGTTGACTGGTAATCATTTATGCATGTATTGTAGGAACAATATGTTGCTTATACACATGGTTTTTATCAAAATAGGGCTGCTCATTTGTTGGTGATGGATAAGAGATTAGTTGCATATGTAATTCCCCTTCAACACCTCCATAGCATTCCCAATAATCAAACTCATAATCATCATATACATGAATAGTGCTAAGAGGTTCCAAAGAAATCATAGAAAAATTATGTTCATCACCATCACAGGTATATTCATAAAAAATGGGTTGTCCATTAAAAACCTTTGACTCTTGATAGTCATAATGTTTTGTTTCAAGATGCTCTCTATCTACAAAGTGTTCATCATCAAAGTGTTTGTCAACATCATACTGCTCTTGGTCAATATTTGAGATAGTGACTTCATCAGAAGCAAGGCTGTCAAAGATAGTTGCTTCAAGGACAAAATCATCTACCATCTCTTCCTCATAAGAACAACAAATAAAATCTGCCTTCAAGTCATGAGAACTAGGAAAAGAAAGATAGGGATCTTCTTCAACCTCACAGTCAGGAGAGAAACTTAATGTAGCTTGAACACGTTTCTCATATTCCTCACAACAATCATGAAAAATAAACTCAGAGGAGTAATACCTTTTACAGTGCAAATTGAAACCAGTGTGGAATTCTCTCAAGGTGGATATGCTTGCAGTAGGAAGAGAAAAGTACCAGTATCTGGCATCATCCTTTAGGGAGAACATAAACATTTTCATTAATACATCCTCCTGAAACAAGTTCAACTACTCCATGCATTGATGAAAATTAATGAGATGCTAAGCAGGATCATCATCCTTTTCTTCTCTGAAGATAGACAGTAAATCTCCCCATTCTGATAGATGAGGCACTGGATTTGGAAAACCAGAGATGGCTGGAAAGTTTATAGGAGAAAATCTCCTTGCCAAGATAGCCTCCATGGCCTTTGACATCTTGGTTCTTCATGGAGTGGAATCGCCATGTGAAAGATACAGTCTTTTTTGTCTCCAATCCTTGTTCACCATCAAGAACTGGCTATAATCTTTGTCATTCCTCCCAGGGAAAATCTTCAACTCGTCCCCGGCAACGACGCCAAGAATGTTAGCACTGAAAGTTACACTTTGACTCCTAAAGTGCAAGCTCAGTACCCATCAATAGGTTTGTAAGGTAAGTTTTAAGATAGAGTGTCAAATGGATAAAACTAAGCCCAACAATGTAAATCACAGAAAGTTCTAGATAAGATGTATCAACAAAAGAGGTATTGTCTAACTTAGATAAGGGTTTTAAAGAGTAATGTGGATAGAAGGAAGACTTTAGTGAGAAAGACGAAGTAAGTCTATTATTAACATCATGCATTACTAGCAGACCAATGAAGAAAAAACTTTAGACACAAGAACTTCTTTAATCAAAGCTTAAACTCTGAGAACAATTATAACAACATCACAATCAAACCTCCATTGCAATACAACTATAAAATATCAATTGAAGCATTCAATAACAGTAAATTTCAGAGTAAGAGAGAAACAAGATGGCAGGAAAGAAACTGATTTCTATTAGACAAAAAATCTCCAATCTGATACATAAAAATCCAGAGTTGGCTTTGTTACATCAATACATCACAAAAAGAGTCTTACATTAACCATCTGAACCCCCCTCAATGATTTCTAATGCCTCTCTTATATCCTAGGATGTCAATGACAACTTTACAATTCAAATCTCCCCTCTTGCATATGATTATAGGCCTTGGAGATAGGTGGCAACAGTGAAAGAGACAAGAATCCAACAAACTGCTAATTTTCAGGAAGTTGTTGGAAGTCATTAATAAATTGTTTCCAACTCACTGCACGAGGTCTTTAATGGAGCTAAAACTTAGGTGCAGGTGTCCCTTAGCATCTAATTGATCTCTTAGAAATCGTTCGAACCCTCCTTGACAGGTGGCAACCTCCAAACAAGGCAAATATCCAACAACTATGCAAAATAGAGAGTTTGCATCACCAGTTTGTACTGCACTGGTGTTTTAATTGTATCTCTCAAATGCCAAACTAGGTCAGGCTGAAATCTGGTCAACAACTCAACAAGGATATCATTCTCCTCCAAAAAAAATTTTCAGAGAAACCCACATAACCGTTTTATAATTACAATCAAATCTTTAGAAGCAGTTGCTACATGAAAAGAGTTCGCAACACCCCTGTCTTAGTTCGCAGTGCCCCTGTCTCAGTTCGCAGTGCCTGTGACAAAACATCAAAAACCTTTCTCTCAGCCTATGGCGTACCTTGTGGAGTACTTAGTAACCCTGGGCTTGATGCTGATGTCTGTGAATGTGAACATAGATGTTTGCAAGATGACCAACCCCCAACGCTCCTCTTCAACCAGTTCGCAACGCCAAATTCAAAATCAATGGCGCACTTCAAGGAGACTATTGGACTACAATTCTATGTGCTAACATGAGGAATTGGTGTCGCCTTTTCCTTCCTCATGAACTGATATCCCAACACAACTTTCAAAATCATCCATAGGAATAACAATGAATCTTGTCTTTCTGCATCGGTCACCAAGCTTCAACGAGATGTCCTTGGCCACACCAACGATTCTCTCCACACCTGCATTGTCTGTCTTAAAGGTTGTCTACATCAGTTCAGGTTGCAACCCAAGCCTTCACACCATGTCTTCCCTCAATAAGTTATGAGTTGCCCCATTGTCCACCATGGCTAACACTGACTTCCCATTGAGTTCGGTCTGCACATAGCAAAGTTTTGTCTTGTCTTTCTCTCGACTCTCCGTGGATTCACCTTCCATGACAACGTTCAAGACCTGCAAGACTTCAACAGATGGGTTGTTTTCCTTCTCCAAAGCATTCAACTTATCTTTCAAGGGACAATTCTTCGCATAGTGCTCCTTGGCACAAATCCAACACGAAATCTTCTTCTTCTCTTTCGTTGCTTTTGTTTGCTCCTATTGTCTTCACTGCCCTTGGACGTCTTCATCTTTCCCTTGTCCTTCTTATTCCCCTTCCCTTGTCGTTGCCTCTCACTTTAGGAATCCTCAATGTTCATGGGACCTGTCTTCAGTTCACCCTAAAAGTCCAACAATTTTTCCATTGCGATGATCGTTGTTGCAAGTGTCTGCACGTTCTTCGTCGCAGCTCACTCTGCGCCCACAGTTGCAGACCATTCATGAAGTGGAAAGCTATGTCTTCTTTCGACATGTCTTTGATCTCCAACACGAGCCCCGTGAACTCCTTGATGTAGGCTTGGATCTTACCAGAGTGCTTGAGAGCCAACAAATGATTCCTTGCGATCCATGCTTGGTTCCTCAGACCAAACTGTGTCTTCAAGGCTACCTTCATCTTTGCCCAGTTATTTTTATCTTTTGAACGATTCTCTCAACTACTAAGTCTTCTACTCGGTTCCTCCACCAAAGCTTAGCGGTTCCTGTTAAGAACATCGTTGCAATGTTCACCTTGGCTTCGTCCAAACTTCCATTCAACTACTCCAAGTACTACTCAATGTCCCAACAGAAGTTGCCCAACAACTTAGCATCATGAGTTCCATCATATGACTCAAGTTCCTTTATCTTGATTCTCATAAACATGACAACAAAGCTCTGTCCATTAACCAAATCTCGTTTCAACAATGTGATGGTGTTATCTTGGTCCTTCAACCTTTGTGTGACTACGACAAGTGCATCCTCCAATGCCTTGAGTCTATCCTAAATGTCATTGGTCAAGGTGTCGATCATCAAATCTACAACTAACTAGCACTCCCAAACTACTTTGTTAAACCCATGCTTCATCTTGTCCATCTTAGTTTTCCACTTGGCCGATCCTCTCACCATGCTGGCACAATGCATCCGCCATTTGCTCAACAATCCTCTCCAAGATAACGATCCAATCCTTCATTTTTCCAGTCTTGGGCTCCTTCTCGGTGTCACTACCGTTAGCCATGGATGGCCCTCCAAGTATCTTGACTTTACTTGTGAAGGGTTCGTCCAAGGCACCCAAGATTTCATCTCAAGACTTCTTTAAAATTCTGCGATCAACTTTGTGGTTACTTCTGCGATCGGGTCTGCGACAATCCTTCGTTTGTCTGCCTTGCCCAAGTGCTTCGTTCACCCTCAAAATTTTGTGCTTGGACTTCTCAAGGAGTGCCCCCAGGTCTGCTCAAAAGTCACGATTTCAGTTCAT
Source organism: Picea glauca (assembly GCA_000966675.3). Classification (NCBI taxonomy): domain Eukaryota; kingdom Viridiplantae; phylum Streptophyta; class Pinopsida; order Pinales; family Pinaceae; genus Picea; species Picea glauca. The sequence continues at coordinate 13,526 of JZKD02S1834988.1, read as the reverse complement.
AACTCGGCCCTGTCACAACCCACCAAGTTTGCTCTTAGGTTGCCTTTGCGATGGGTCAGTCCCTCAAACCCTCACCAAGCCTGTGCCCAAACTACCTCACCAAACAAGTGTGTCCCTCCCCCCCCACTATTCCAACTGCAATATTGATGAAGAGCACCAAAATGTTTCTTAAGTTTATTCGGATGCCACATGTCACGACCCCACAAGACGCTTGATCAGATCTTGCGATCATTCACCTCCTGAGGGCGTGCGACACCACACCAATTCTTATTTGGTTGTTTGACACACCAAGAATACTTCATCCAGACTACACCTCTTCACCTAGAGCATACCCATACTCTGTTCTAGGCTACTAACGAGTCACACTCCTACTCTAGTGCAACTCTTTCTTACTTAGACAGTTGTTAACACAATTTAACACTTAGTCTTATTTAAGCATACCTCCATGAACACGAGAATCCAAGAGAACCACTGCAGAACAAAACAAAGACAAACACAAATATAGTGTGGGCGACACAAACCGTGCCTAACACCCGACTAAGTCTTTGTTATTGCGAAACAATTACAACATGAGCACTATCGGCTTGGTTTACAACTTGGCAGAGTTAAACAACTGGCCTCACCTCACCAAGCCACTCAAGAACATATTCGTCCCACCCATACTTTTTGCCACAACCGTCTCTGCAACCACCTACGATGCACCTTAGACATGCCCACAATCGCAGATTTGTTGTCCCTTTGTTTTCACAGACTTTCACTAAGCTAACACAGATTTCAGTTCTGCCTCACATATGCCTCCACAAACTTGCATTTTTAAACTTCCCCAAAACCTTCTAAAATATCCAAATCTTGTCTACTTGTCTTCCATCTTGGCAACTCTGCCTCAGTTCGTTGCCATAGACTTGCTCTCTAAATCTCTTGTTAAAAAACGCTCTATGCTTCCTTTGGTTTTGCGTCCTTGCTTTTATATGGACTCGAAGAGTCACTTGTGCAAAATGTCATGTCTTTTGGGTGCGTTGTGCCCCTTCGCGAACCCACACTCAATCGACTTGTCGCGCCCTTCCATGGACCCGGTGCACCCATCAATCATTCATTTCTTGGATTGGCGTGCCCCCTCCTTAGGTGCGTGCCTCTTGCCTTGTGTGCTCTTTGTGTCGATTGTCATAACTCCTGTGGGTGTGTCGATGGGGTCGTCCAACCTCTCTGACGCACCCATGTTGTCGAGGGTAGACGGGTCCACTCCTTGGGCATGCTCCCAAGTCATCGTTCCCTTGCCCAAATGCAACCCAAGTCTCCATTAATCGTTCTAAGGCAAGTAAGGTGTGTGCCCCTTTGGTGCCGCGCGTCACCATGGTATGCCCAAGGTGTTCATGCTCACACCCAAATGTCTTCATTTGCCCAACCGATTGCTTCTTCCTTGTGTGCTTCATTCGTTCCGTCGCCAAATCTACCCAAGGAACACGCACCCTCGATGGAGGTGGTGAGAGACCTTATCGTTGGCCCTTCCTCTCAAGCATAAGCCTAAGTACATTCAACGGGCTCTCTTTCCGGGGCTACAAAATTGAAATTACCACACTTGTATATGGATATAGTGTTTGGTCGTTAACGTATACAATTCGGAGACTCCCTTGTCGTCTATAAGAATTTGTATTTCTTAGAATTTTAGATTCGCTCTGGGATATAGATATATTGTTTCGTCGTCGCATCGATTGATGACGTCAGTTTATTATTGTATGTAAATACAATAACCACCGCTGTAGATGTAGATAACCACCGCTGTAGATTTAGGCTGCGAGTGGCAGCGGGATTTGCTAAAAGATTACATTGTATTAAGTAGAATCAGAAAAAATGCGCGCTGTGAAGGCTGGCAGATCCATTTCGAGGAAGGCTCCCTCTTCTTCGCGCAACCGTAACCATAACCAGGAGGAGGAGGTCACTCATGCCCATCATCTCATCCATCTCCGGGAGCGCCTTCACAAGGCCCTTACCCTCGGAATAAGGTATTTCTTTGTTTCTTTATTTTTCCAATTCTTAATTTGCTCTCTATTGTAATTCATCCCATACAGATGCCCCCACACAACTATAAAAATTGTCATACATCCCCGGGCACAACACACAATACTAGATTTATCCAAAATTACTGACGAAAGCTTTGTGCACATCCTTCATAACGGTCGAGTTCTCATGAATTCAACCGGTGCCCTGTTTCTTGGGACTGAATCACAACCAATTTGTCTTTCCATATTGGAATTCGTTAACTGAAACAAAATGTCCGATCATTCAAATTGTCACGTCTTTATTTGACATTGGATCATTTTTGTATGTATTTTTTTAGTGTAATGATTGCTTTTAAGATGGGGTAAATGTTGATATCCTATTCTGAATTGGTTAGACCATGTGTTTTTCTGCCTTGAATCTAGACTTGGATCTAAGTGAGATCATGCGGACCATCCATGGCTTTTATGCAGTAAATGTAGTTTCCAACAAACAATTTCTGAACACCACAATGGAAAAAAAATCGCCATCTAGGCTGCGGGAAACAGCTCCCCTTGTGTTTCCTGGCCAGAAACATTTCCAACCCAGGAAACACTTTGGGAAACAGATTGCAAAGAATTTCAGAAACATTTTTCTGGGCCATTACCAGATGCCACTAGCCTTATAAACATGGGCTATGTGAGAAAGTGGGTCCCATAGTAGCCAAGGAACCAAGAAAATAAAATAAAAACTAAAAATATAAGGAAACACTGGATAAATATTTATACAGCTACAATATTATATACAACATTTATATCTTTGTTATATTTATATTATATATACACTGCAGTTTCTCCATTCTGTAAATTTTGGGAAGTTTCATTTCTGAAACCATCCCTGTTTTGAAACTTTTGCTGTTTCGCTATTTCAGGCAAAATGAGCCTGCCATTTTTGCTATGACTTATCCGACAGTAACACAGGCAGAGGCTGAAAACATACTTATATAGTGTGCATTGACTGGTTTGCCAGGAGTGACATAGTTGAACCTCAGCAAATTTTGGCTGATGTTCTTTTGTTGTTAATACTCCTTTTTGTTCACCTTCCTCTAATTTTATTTCTAGATGTTGATCTCCCTCTATGACATGGATTAAGTACTGTTGTTTCTAGGCTCCTTAGATTGACCCCGAGCATAATTAACAAATATTAATTTGCTCCCATGTTAAATTGTGCTGTTTAATAGGAAAAAGAACCTATCTTTGCTAATTCATTCAAGAATTTTCTGTACCTTCTATTGCTGACTGTCACTGTCTAATTATTCAATGTATGAATGTTCTTGAATTCAGATCCAAGGATGAGAAAACCAGGATTTGGTGGAATACTGATGCAGAAGTTCAGGGGCAAGCAATCCGTGCAATCTCTGCATTTGTTACGAATTTAACGGCCAGTATCTGTCGGCAACCTTCTATACAGGTAAATTTGAGGGAATCGGAGCTGTAAAAATGGATATTACCTGCTTGCATCTAGTGTTGTCATGACTTCATTGTGTAACAAGGCCTAGTCATTTATGTGGAAAATCGTCCTCAAGTAGAATTTGTACACCATAAATTCATAATCTGAGAAATAAAATTTAGAATAGGTATTAATAAGGAACGGATGTCAATCCTACTCTTCATTTGCAGAAATTACTATTTAAGGCTCTAGTGCATATTTGCATTAGGCTCAGCCTGCGTAAAACTTCAATACTTAGGAGCCGGATATCTTTGAACTGGATGATGTGCAAGTGAATTATTTCAAGCCTTGGGGCAGTCATGTATTAAATATACATTTAGGATCTTAATTTGCACTTCACGTATGAAATTGTTAATCCCACGTTGTGTTTGACTTCAGTTACAAGCTTTGTACTCAGTTAATCTAAGCTATCGATCACATTGTTTCATTCACATAAAGTGGTAAATGTTGTTCTAAATATTGCTTTGTTTATTGGTAAATGTACCGTACCTTCCAATATGAAAGTGTTGAGCCTAAATGTTGCCTTTACTGTTTCATTTTGTTATCTAGAAGCTAAGAAAAGCAGCTAGCTTTGTGATTTGAAAGAGTGTCATTGGCAACTTCCAGTTAACCTAGTTTAGTTAGTAGATAAAATTAAACTAGTCATTATTAGAAAGCATGGCTATATTTATATCTCCTCTCTTGTTGCTTTAGCTCTCACATAGGATTTATCATCCCTGTTATGGAGGAGACATTTGAGTGGTTAGAGAAGGAGGAACATGAGTAGGGGGCAAGGAGGTTGACCCAAAGCCATTCTGGGGAATGAGGAAGACTGAGAGTGAGGAAGCTGATGTGCCAGCCTCAGCACCACCTTTTACACAAAGTGAGACTTTGGCCACGAGACCTTCTTCTACTAGAGGACGGGCCATAACCTTTGCCTGTAAGAGGGGCAGAGGAAATTGATATCTAGCTGCTAGATTGATCATTATAGATGGACTCAGGATGATGAGATGCATTTATTGTATTTGATGTAATTTTGTATTGTGTAATCAGTTTTGGGTCTTAACTAGACAACTAAGTTCCCAAATTGTGTTTATGGGAAGGTCCATGCCCAGCATTCATTACACAGTGATCTTTGTGTCCAAGACCAGCAATGAAGGAAATGCTTAGTGGACGGATTTAGTCA
>JZKD02S1834977.1:51430-68267 GCA_000966675.3 Picea glauca | reverse complement strand
TATTGACTTATCGCACTTCCGAGATTTGCTAGAGGAGGGCATGAAATATCGACACCCCAACTCGCAAGATTGCAAATTGGAAGTATTGTGAAAGGGGAGCCAACCCATCGCTGACTTATCACATCTCGTGGATTCACGAAAGAGGAGTAGGAAGGTTCAATACTTCAACTCGCAAAGTTGCGAAGTTGCGAGAGGTGCTAGTTGTTAGCCCTAGCCAGAGGTCGCTGGTAGAATCACTAGCGAGAAGGGGTTATACCCGTATCGTCATCTCAGGTATCGAGAGTTTGGAAAATAAGATTTGAGGGTCTTCGACTCACAAAATCATGAATTGCGAGTTGTGAAAGGCGCTTGTGCCAAGGGAAATTGTGGTCATGTGAGGGTGAAGCTCATGCCTAGTGCTTGTTAACACAGGTGGAGTTTTGAAAGGACCTATGGATTCATTGAAGTTTCTAGAGTGAATCAAAGGAGTGACTTCGGCTCCAAGAGATTAGAACGATCCTATGAGCGGATCTTGGTCTGAGGGTCGGGGGATCTATGTCAAGAGTGGTATCATAGCTTAACTCTATTTGTATATTGTAGGCAGATGAAGCGAGAGGAGAAAGAGCACTCTGATACATGTCAAGAGTGATATCAGAGCTTGACTCTGTTTGTATAATGTAGGAAGAGGAAGCAAGAGGAGAAAGAGTACTCTGATACATGTCAAGAGTGGTATCAGAGCTTGAATTTGTTTGTATATCGTAGGCAGAGGAAGTGAGAGGAGAAAGAGTACTCTCATACACGTCAAGTGGTATCAGATCTTGACTCTCTTTGTATATTGCAAGCAGAGGAAGCGAGAGGAGAAAGAGTACTCTGATACACATCAAGAGTGGTATTAGAGCTTGACTCTGTTTGTATATTGCAAGCAGAGGAGGCAGAGAAGATAGAGGAAAACACTCTGATACACATCAAGTGGTATCAAAGCAGGACTTTGTCGTATGTTTCAGGCGAAGGAGACAGAGGAAAAGGAAGGTAGGGTGTTGAAGCTCTATGAAGATTGTTGCAGGTATGTAGCAGTCAAGAAGACAGTCAGAGGACTGTAGGGGATGCCGAAAGCACTCAGGGTTGCAGAGTGGCAACAGGTTTTCCAGGAGGACAGATAGAAGGTAGGAAAATGGCTACTGAAGGCCAAAGACGTGATGGAAAGAAGATCCATTAGCAGCCAAGCAAAGATGTGATGGATAAAGAGCTCACCAAGATCAAGGTGAGGATGGAAATTCTTGCATTGCAGATGCAATAGGATGCAATATCAAATTGGGTGTATGAATGGCCCATGAATATGAAGGTAAATTGGCCAGTCAGGGAATTGGTGGCTAGAAGACAACAAAGGTTGTTAAAGAGATGGTTGAGGCATGCTAAAAGCCTCAAGGATGAACTGATGGAAATGGTTAATATATGTGAACCAGAGGCTAGGAGAAATCTCAGTGATAAGGATGAACATAGATCACTGAATGATCTCATAAACTGCTAGGAGGGCACAACAAAAATTCCCAATTGCCAAGAAGGCAATGAAATGAGGTTGTTGCGAGATCGCATAGACTGTGAGGAGGACAGTGAGGGAATTTCGCATTTCCAGGAGGGAAATGAGATGAGATCACTGTGGGATATCATAGACTGCCAAGAGGGCAGGACCGAAAATTCAAATTGCCAAGAGGGAAATGAAATGAGATCGTTGTGGGATCTCATAGACTGTAAGGAGGACAACAAGGAAATTTCATGTTGCCAGGATGGCAATGAGATGAGATCTAAGGGTCTCATAGACTGCTAATATAGCAACAGATAATAAATCCCATACTACTAGGAGGGCAAGGGAGAGAAGATGATCTTAGAGATGAGGTCATATTAACAAGGATAGATGACAAAGAAGGAGGATCAAAGGAATCTTCTAATGATTGGGGGAATTGGGATATTCCTACCACATCGCCCAGGGGAGGCAAAAGTTTGTGTTGTTGAAGTAGAAATAGAAGAAAGACAACTAGCAGAGACTGTCATGGAAGAAGAATTGGAACAGATATCAAAAGCTGCCCAAGCAGAAGAAGGAAATGAGCATCTCGAGGAATGGCTCAAATTTTTCAGCTAGGAAGCTGAAATGACTACAACACTGAAGCTTGCAGCAGGAGAAGAATAAGAGTAAGAAGACAACAAACATTTTTCTGAGTTGTATCAAGAGTTTGAAGCCCTGGAGAGAAGGGTGAAGGTGCAGGGCATGCACATCCAATAGATCAGGTTGGAAGCAGAAGAAGGTGAATTCCAGCCTAAGGAGCAGCTGGAGAGAGTTGGAGATACACTAGCAGAAGAAATGGCAGAAGCAACACTGTCATAGGGAAAAGCTGAGTAGTAGCTCAGTGATAGGACTATGAAGCTGAACTTTGTAGCATAATGGACACTTAGTGCCATAGAGGATGAAGAAGATGACATGGGATATCATGATGATCTGCACATTTGCAGAGAAGAGTTGCAGCAGAGGAAGCCACATGAATGGAGCCAGCCACTGGAGCAGCTAGATGAGGAGATAGAACATCTCAGAAAGATGATGTTGAAATCAAAAGAGGAGATCAGTGAAGGGAACATGAACAACAAAGGACCTACCAACACAGCAGAGAAGCAGAAGCAGATGCAACAGTAACAACAAAGCAGTGGAGCAGATGAACAGCTCTGGAGGACTGTTTAGGATCCAGGAGGATTTCAACAACGACGCTAGGGAGCTCATGAGCAGGAGCTCATGAATTTTTTCGCAGAAGAGGAGTATTATGCAGGAGAATCACTCCCAAGCCAGCCATGCACCAGCCAGGCATCCATCACAACATGCATTCAATGAAGGAGGAGAGGCGCTAATCCTCTCACATTTTGAATTTCAAATTTGTAATTAATGTATTTAAGGTCATGGAGCCATAGAACCATGCCTTTGAGCAGGCATTAGGTAGAAGTAGCCTTAAATGGTTGTAAGGCTCAGATCTAGCTCTGATCTGGACTAGAAAGCCATTAAATTGTAAATTCAATGTAATTGAATAGAGTAGGTGAGATGGAGGGAAGAGCTCAAATAACCCTCTCATGTAAAAGATCCTTGGTATTTGTAGAGTTAGTCAATTAGCACAAATAGAAAGGAGAGAAGGAGCCGAGACTTTGTTGAAGTTCGAGCTCAAACACATTATAAAAAGAGGCATTTTACATTAATACAAACATATTAGTTTTTCCTACATGTTATTCTATGTATGATTAATGTCTTTATGTGTGTGTATTTATATGTTGTAGATGTATGATTGAGTGTGCATTTGCAGGGAAATATAGGTTCTCCTATCTGGGGGTTCTTTGATTTCATGTTTCGGATTCTTTGAGGATTCGTGCCAAGAGGGTGTGATAGAACGCTGCGGGTTTTGAAAGCCAGTGCACAGATGCACTCCTGAATTATACAGAATTTGGAAAAGGATGTGCCAGGAGGGCACATTAGCTGAAGTCATTGACTCAAGGAGAATCCTCAAGGTTATTGAACACCTTGAAGGATATACTGTGCAAAAGAAGGCACAAAGAAGACAAAATTTCTTGAGAATTCTATGGAATCTCTGTCAGGGGGCATCGAGCAGGTGCAGATTGTGCACAAAATAAATCTACTGTGAGTTCAAAGGGAATCATAATCACTGAGTATTCTAGAAACTCTGCCAGGTGGGAATTGAGTGGATGTCTAGAGTGCACAGGAAAGAACTCCTTTGAGTTCTGGAACAAAGAAGATTCCAAGAGAGGACCTTCACAGGGTTGTTGAATACCCTGTAGGCTCAGTAAGGAGTGCTTGAGTAGGAAGTTGCCAGAGGGCATTTCCATCCTTTCAAGGAGAGAAAGGGAAAAAGACTTTAGAGGTCTGAGGAACAAGGAAGCTCAATATGGATAGCACCTTCATGTGTGTAGGGACCTTGCAAGGAAAGCAGAGGTCGAAGAATCCTTTAAGGATTCAAGGAAGACAAAGCTCAAGAGAAACAATGCCTTTATGCATAGAGAAATAGCTACAAGGAGTGTAGGAAGTTAGGGAAACCCTTGAATGTTTCATAGTCTCAAAGATCAAGAGGGAAAGAGTCTCAAAGAATGCAGGAAAGACCAAGGATACAAGGTTCATAGAGAAACAAAGGTTGAGACCTTTGATACTTGGGAAATCTTCCAACTCAGGAAGAAATGCAGGCTCGAGGGAGGATCTACAGTTGTCGTTGATTCGGAGCTGGAGAGTAAGATCTGGACTGTTGAAGTTTCACGTCCAAGCAACGCAGGAGAAGTTTTGGGTTTCCATGAACCGTCAGATCTAGAGCATATAGCCGATAACCATCAGATATAGGAGGAGATACATGAGATTTAATCTCATATGCGCAAAGGAGAGGAACCACGAAATATCAAAAGGATCAAGACCATCCATTGTTGAAGAGGACGTGTGGCGGTAATATGAGGACCCATTAGGGTTTCATATATCGGGAGTCTGAGAGGTAAGATTCAGGAGGGAGGAAGTCTAGATGGTGACAGAGAACTAGGTCATATTGCAAATTCGGGTATCATGAGCTGGGAGGCAGAGGCCTTTTCTCTACAAAGTTTTGAGTCACAAGATCGCGATGCGATCTGAACCGTTGATCAAGGAGGAAGGAGAGATGTAAGATCTGGCATCTTGATACATCGCGTATCAGAGGTTCGGGGCTTGGAGGAACTTCCTTTCGACTCTAGAATTCGTGAAGTTTCGAGTGCCGAGGGCTCAGGAAAACATACTTCACGCCCATTAGGTGGAGACTGTTTGGTTGATAGGTGGACACTCATCACCTAGGAAGGAGTCAAAATCTTGTTGACTTATCGGACTTTGAAGATTCGCTAGAGGAGAGCACCGAATCTCGACACCCCAACTCGCGAGATTGTGAATTGTGAGTAGTACGAAAGGGGAGTCAACCCATCGCTGACTTATTGCGTCTCGTGGATTCGTGAAAGAGGAGCAGGAAGGTTCAATCCTTCAACTCATGAAGCTACGAATTTGTGAGAGGTGCTAGTTGTTAAACCTTGTCGGAGGTCACTCGTAGAAGCACTAGCGAGAAGGGGCTATACCCGTATCGTCATATCGGGTATCGGGAGGTTGGAAAAGAAGAGTCGAGGGTGTTTGACTCACGAAATTGCAAATTGTGAGTTGCGAAAGGTGCTTGTGCCAAGGCCATTTGTGGTGATGTGAGGGTGAATCTCGGGCCTAGTGCTTGTTCGCACAGGTGGAGTTTTCGAAGGACCTGTGGATTCGTTGAAGGTTCCAGAGGGAATCAAAGGAGCCACTTCGGCTCCAGGAGATTAGAACGATCCTGTGAGGGGATCTCGGCCCAAGGGTCGGGTGATCTTTGTCACGTACATATATTGATACATATATGTAAAGTCCAAGCGTACTCCTAGTATCTTATTTAGCGTTCTGTACAGACTATTCTATTTTTGACTTAATTATGTTTTATGTGGGTTATTTGACTCTCATGCGATCTATTCATTCTTTGAACTTTGTTTTTTATATGTACACCAACATGTAATTTAGGAATACTGAAGGGGAATTGGATTCATTCAACATAGATGTATTCCTTAGAAATAATTCCATTGTTTCGTTCCATTCATGATTTTGATGAAAAAAAAGTTCATTTAATCATACGATAACCACTGAGGGTTTATCCTACAGTTTAGTCCATTATAAAACAGAAATAAAAAACGGTAGACTAATACTTCTAGAATTAACCAGATGTGCCTCTTTCGACTCTTATAATGAATGAAAGTGATACGAGCTAGACTATTTTATTAAAAATGATAATTCACTTAGAATCAGTCTTAGAGGTATTCTACCAGCCTTTTAGTCAAGTAACATTCACCCAGATTTTAATCTATAACGGTACTACTATCCAGAGTTACACAGATGCATTCTAACAGTTATTAAATCATACAACATTCATTCATAGAAAGAGTACATTGACATATTTGAATATTTGTCGAAAAACAAATGGAACAACCATGTTCCTCCCAACCTTAGAACAGAACAACCAAATCACTTGTCCTATTCTCCCCCTAGCCTAACCATGAATCCATGAGGGAAAACTCATAACTTCTCCTCAATAATAATCCTACAGTGTTTCAATAGCTTATCCTTAACTCACACTTAGAATATAGTTTTCATAACAACAAGAGGTAATTCCTTTCCCCTGGCATACTAGGCAACATCGTGCCTCCTCACATATGCCATATATCGACAATCAAAAGTGCCTAGGTCTTTTTCCCCCTTGGGAATTTTTGCAGCTTTCCAAATCCCTGATTTTTAGGGGCTGTCGATGGCCAAATTCATGGTTCACCACTTGTAAAAATTAACCCTGAGGTAGTTCTAACATGTTCCCCACTCATGGAGTCATAGTCAACTGATTTTAACATGGCTTTTCCATTTGTCCTTCAACAATAATTATAAAATATTTCATTTCATACAAGTGTCATAGTGAAGTAGTTAGTTGGGTCAAATTAGATCTCTACCCAACAGTCATAATCATTAATTACAATTAACTAAAGTCAAAATTCAGAATTCCCATAAACGGCAAACATTTTCCAATTTCAATTTTACCAAAAATGGAAACAATTTCCTAAGAAATTTCAAAATTAAAAATAACTTATTTTGGGGGATGTTACATCCTTTAACCATTCAATAAAACACTGTCCTCAGTTTTCGTTCCTTTCTTGGAATAGTATTGGATGATATTTTTGCAAATCTCCCTCCAACTCCCAAGTGGCCTGCTCATGGATAAAATTCTTCCATTGCACCTTCACCTGAGCAACGAGTCTGTTCTGAAGTGTTATTTCTCTCTCTTCCAGAATGCAAGAAATTCCACTTGGAAATCACCTTCTGGTTCCACCTGCACCAATTTCCAATTGATCATATGAGTATGGTCATAAACATAATTCTTTAACAAAGAAACATGAAATACATTATGAATTTTTAGATTGGTAGGAAGTGCAAGTTGGTATGCTACGGGTCCAATTTGAGCTAATATATCGAAGGGCCCACAAAACCTGGGTGCTAACTTGGCACAATTCCCTATCTTTAATGAACTTTTCTAGGATTTGAGTTTTAAGTAGACGTGGTCTCCCACTTGAATTTCCAAGTGTCTTCTTTTCCGGTCCACATAACTTTTTTGTTTGTCCTTTGCCTCCTTTAAGTTATGTTGTATTTTTCTTACCCTGATCTCCATTGCTTGGAGCATCTCTGTTCCAACCACAAGTCTTTCAATCGAGTTATCCCAGCTAATTGGAGTCATACATTTTTTGTCATACAATACCTTGAAAGGGCTCATTTTAGCAGAAGTTTGGTACCCATTGTTGTATTCAAATTCTACCAAGTGCAGGTAGTCTTCCCACTTTCTTGGTTTTGTTCTTACGTACATGTGGAGCATATATTATATGATTTGGTTTGTTCATTCAATCTGTCCATACGTTTGTGGATGATAACTCATACTAAAACTCAAATTAGTATTTAACTCTGCAAACATTTCTTTCCAAAAAGTAGATGTAAATTTTACGTCTCTATCTGAAATCACCATTTTAGGAATACTGTGCAATCTAAAAAATTATTTCATAAATATTTTAGCGATGTTAATATCTTTAAAAGTATAATTTATAGGAATAAAGTGTGCAAAATTACTAAGTTTATCGATTACCACCATAATTGAATCATTTTGTTTCTAAGTTCTAGGAAAACCTGTAATAAAGTCTAGTGATATAGTCTCCCATTTCCATTCTGACACTGGTAAGGGTTGTAATAGGTTGGTTGGATGCTGGTTTTTGGATTTTACCTGCTGACAATATTGACACTTAACTAAGTATTATGTTGTTTTGCCTATCATATTAGGCCAATAAAATAACTTTTGTAGTGTTGTTATCATTTTGTAGTATCCTGGATGACCAAAATATGGTTTCTTATGGACATCATCTAACACTTTTGACTTTAATTCTACTGAATATGGTATGTATATTCTATTTCTAAATCGTAGTAGACCATTTTCGTCCAAACTCAAATCTATTTTGTCTGAATTTCCTATAGTGTTTTGTAATTCTGCCATTGTTCGAGTGTAATTTTCATCGTTATTACCTACAGTCTTTATCCTCTGTTCATGATTTATTTCTTCCCTGCTAATGTTTATTTCAAACAACCCATGAACTCTTTTACTTAAAGCATCTGCTACCTTATTTTCCTTACCCCTGATATGTCTTACTTCAAAGTCAAATTCACTCAAGAAGGCTAGCCATCTTTCTTGCCTTGCATTAAGGCCTGGCTGACTAAAGAAAAATTTCACACAATTGTTGTCAGCCAAGAGAAGAAACTTTCAACCCATTATGTAGTGTCACCACATCTTTAAGGCATGTATTACAACTGCCAACTCTAAGTCATGAGTGATGTAGTTTCGTTCATGTTCCTTTAATTTTCAGGACTCATAGAAAATGATGTGCCCTTCATGAGTTAGGACACCACCTAGTCCTTCTTTACTTGTGTCTACATAGACAGTGAAGTCTTTGTCTGGATCTGCTACCTTTAAAATGGGTGCGGTCGTTAATAATTCCTTTAACTTATTGAAATTGTCTTAACATTTTTGCAACCAATTAAACTTGGTCCCCTTCTTTTATAGTGATGTGATGGGATATGCAATTTTGGAAACTCCCTCTATGAATATGCAATAATACCCAGTGATTCCCATGAACGATCGGATGTTTGCTACGTCCTTAGGGATCAACCATTCTATGATGGCTCTTACTTTCTTAGGGTCAAATACAATTCCTTCTGCATAAATTACATGTCCTAGGTATTGTATCATCTTTTGATAAAAGTCACATTTATCGAATTTAGCATACAGTTTGTGCTTCCTTCAATTTTGAAGCACTATCCCTAAGTGTTCTTCGTGTTCTTCTTTTGTTTTAGAATATACTAGAATGTCACCAATAAATATGAACACAAACTTGTCCAAATACTAACTAAAAATTCTATTCATTAAACACACAAACGTGACTAGCGTGTTAGTGAGTCTGAAAGGTATAAACACAAATTCATAATGTCCATATCTCATTCGAAAGGTTTTTTTACTTATGTCCACATCTTTTATTCTAACCTGGTGATAACCATATCGTAAATACAATTTTGAGAAAATCTTTGCCCCACCTACTTGATCGAACAGATCATTCATCCTAGGTAAGGGGTACTTGTTCTTAATAGTAATCTTGTTTAATTGTCTATAATTGATGCACAATCTGATGCAGGAGCATCGCCAACTCAACAAGCGAGCCATCACATCAAGCAAAAGATCAGCTGGAATAAACAAAGTCAAATTTTGAAAAGAGATTTGGGAATGTAGCACAAGTATTAAATGAACCTTTATGAAGGAGCGCCTTAAGTATGATGTATCAGACCTCGAGCCATATGCTCTTGTATGAAATAGATAGGAGGCATTTATTAGATTTAATGCAGGTAGTTAGATGTTTAAGTCTAGATTAGACAGTTTTAGAGTCTGAGAGGGAAAACGGATATAGACACCCTCGATTGTATCATTGTAACATTAGAAGCATTCAGGAAGAGAAAAGAAAGCAGAGAATTGTGTGAAGAACACCCATGTATAGATCTTGAATTAATAAGAATGAGTCTTTGATTCAAATTCATGGTCTGTGTTGATTTCTCTGTGTGTTAATGTTATGCTCAGGAATGTTTGCTTTCTTGTATGCATTGCTTGATGTATGTTGTGCATAGGATTTCATGTTCTTAACTGAAGTCTGAAGGGGAGAGAGAATGAGTTTCAATTGTTTCTCTATCTGAGCCAGGAGATTCCTGCAAAGAGTGCAGTCGAATTCATCTGCAAGGAGTGCGTCGATGAGGCCCAGGATTTGAACTTTTGTTCTCATTCGTTCCGAAGTAGATTTGGTTTGTTGAAGCCATGAAAAGAGTGCACAGGCAGAGGAAGAAGTATCAGTTGAAAACCTGAGTAAATGAAGCCAAGGAATGCTACCGCAGGAGTTGCGCAGAGTCGAAGAAGGCTAAACACTTGAAGTGTTTACAGGGTTGCCGCGAGGAGTGCGTGCAAGTTCCCTCCGAAAGAACCAGAGAGGAAAAGCTCAGGAGGTTTAGCACCTCTGTAATATCGTTAAGGAAGTGCACAAGAGTGTGTGCCAAGAACGATTCAAGCAAAGAGTTACAGGCGCAAGTGTGAGAAGACAAGTCCTGAGAAGAAAACTTAGTCGTTCTCAAGGAATCCTCAAGGAGGAGAAATCGATGGTCAGGATTCACCGAGGGAACTAGAGAAATCCCGTCAGCTGTCAGAGATTGGAAAGTTGCGCACATGTTATGCTTTATCTTGCAGGGGAGAAGCCCAAGAGGCATCGGGATATTGGCATCATCGGTTTTTCATAAGACTGAGAATCGAGACCTTGAAAGTCCCGAAATCCCGAGAAGGGATCTCAACCGTAGATCTTGGCAGGACGCGTGGCAAGAGATTTAGAGGAGTCGACGTTTGGAGCATCGGGTTTTCCAAAGGCAAGAAACTCTTGCATATAGGAATCGCGATCCATGATTTCCCAATTTGATCAGAGCCATCTAAACACCAGGGACACATGGTGAACGATCCCAGAGAATTGGAGTTCGAAATATCGGGGTTTCCGGAGTTGTGAGACTCGAGCATATCGAAATCACGATCCATGATTTCCCGAAGAGGTTAAGTATGGAGTGGAGGATAGGTGGCATCGAGGATCGGGGATCAGGAAAACGAGAGGTAATTGTTTGTTAATACCATAATTTCTGATTTCCCGATAGGAGACGAGGAAGGTAAGAAGTGGATGTTCCATCGGGTTTCGGGGATTAGAGAGACCCGTATCCATGAGGTGCAAGACTCGCGATCGAGTAAGTTTCGATTTCCCGATAAATTAAAGGGAGATCATCGGAGGAGCATCCTGTGGGTACATCAAGGTCCCGATAGGGGATTTGGAGAGCATTTCAGCTCTTCGGGCTGAAGGAAGAGAGGTCCTAGTGGGAGTGGATGTGTTCTAGGTAGCGCGTCTGCATCAAGTGGTATCAGAGAAAGAAAATCTCTCTGTTTTCTATAGCAGAGAAGAAAGGAGAATTCACCATGTCACCAAAAAGGAGAGATATACAATCACCCGACCCAGAGGGGGAAAGGGAATCATCCAGAGAAAGAGGTAGGCCAGGGCAGAATCTAGAAGTAGAAAGACAATTGCAAGAATTACGCTCTATGATTGTGGATATGGGAGTAAAGAAAAGGTGCAAAGATGATGCAGGAGATATCAGTGAATCCGAGGATGAAGGAGATGCTGGATAGGGAGCAGGAGAAATCCCAACGGAAGATGCAGCAAATGAGCGATTAATGAAAGCCATCGCCCGGATGAGTTCAAAGACAAAGATAGACATTCCGACTTATGAAGGAAATCTGGATGCAAAAGAGCTATTGGATTAGATTAGAGCTCTTGACACCTACTTTGATTATGAGGATATCAAAGAGGATAAAAAGGTCAGACATGCTATCACCAAATTGAAGGGACACGCAGCATTATAGTGGGACGAGCTTCAAGCAGATAGACGTTGCAAAGGTAAGCGAAAAATTAAAAGTTGGGATCGAATGGTTGCAAAGATGAAAGAAAAGTTCATCCCAAGGGATTATCAAATCGCACTGTTCAGGAGGATGCAGAACCTGAGACAGAAGTTGATGACGGTGAAGGAGTATACTGAGGAATTTTACAAGCTCAATATCAGAGCAGGTCATCGGGAGAGCGATGATGAAAAAGTTGTCAGGTATATGAATGGCTTAAGATACGATATCCAGGATGAGATGAGTATGGAAACTATATGAACGGTTGAGGATGCGTATCAGATGGCACTGAAAGCTAAAGAAAAGATGGGCCATAACCAAGGATAGCAAGGGAGAGGCAGAAGTCAGCCTAGAGGTAAGGCAGTTGCCCAGGAGAAATATCAGAATCCCAAGGAGGAATGGAAGAAACCTCAGGGTAATATTGAGAGAGGTGGAACCTCATAGCAAAGACAACAATATACTGAGCCGAGGAGATAGCATAGTGAACAGAGAGGGGATTATGCTGATGCAAAAACTTTTCCTCGTACTAGAGGAAGGGGAAGAGGCCGAGGTGGAGTGATCACATGCTTCACATGTGGAAAAGATGGACATAAGTCCGTTGACTATCCAGAAAGGAAGTAGGACAAAGGAGAAGCTTACATCACCCAAGCACATAGGTGAGATGCTGAAGAAGAATACGCAGAGGACATAAGGTTGTTGATGATGCATAAGGTTCTCTTAACACCTGAGAAGGAGGTGGAGGACGCAGTTCAAAGAAACAGGCTTTTTAGAACCACATGCAAGACCAAAGACAGGAAATGCCAGGTTATTGTGGATAGCAGAAGCACAGACAATCTCGTTTCGACCGAGATGGTGGAAAAGTTGGAATTGGAAACATTTGATCACCCGAGACCATACAAAGTTTCATGGCTATAGAAGGGACATCAGGTAAATGTCACTAAACAGTGCTTAGTTGACATCAAGATAGGAAGATACAATGATAGGATTTTATGCGATGTTATTCCTATGGATGTATGTCATGTATTGCTAGGCAGACCATGGAAATATGATAGAAACGTAGTTCATGATGGGAAGATGAACACGTACACTTTGGAGAAGAATCGAAGAGAACATACGCTGAATCCAATTAGGGATAAAGAAGTAAAACCGGAGCCGAGAAATACTATACTTCTCATTAGTGGGAAGGAACTTCTGGTAGAAGTAAAAAAGAAGGAAGATCCACAATTTTTTGTGGTCAGGAAACCAAGAGTTGTTTTGACCAGCACAAGAGTGGATGATCTGCCCGAGGAAATTCAGCAACTGCTGAAAGAGTTCGTTGACATAGTGGTAGACGAATTACCTCATTCATTGTTGCCGATGAGGAGCATAAGCCATCACATCGACCTCATCCCAGGAGCAAGTTTTCTGAACAAAAAAGCATATAGGTTGATGTCGTAGGAGAATGAGGAGGTCAAAAGACAGGTACAGGAGCTGTTGGATAAAGGACTTGTGAGGGAAAGTCTTAGTCCGTGTTTCGTTCCAATGGTACTGAGTCCAAAGAAGGATGGAGGATGGAGAATGTGTACAGACTCCAGAGCCATTAACAAAATCACCATCAGGTACAGATTTCCACTGTCGAGAATGGATGACTTGATGGATTGCCTGAACGGGGCAATTTTTTTTTCAAAAGTGGATTTGAAAAGAAGATACCATCAGATTCACATGAGGGAAGGCGATGAATGGAAGACAGCTTTCAAAACCAATGAAGGGTTGTACGAATGGCTATTCATGTCGTTTGGCTTGACGAATGCACCAAGTACATTCATGAGGCCGATGAATGAAGTGCTAAAAGAGTTCATTGGTAAGTTTGTCATTGTTTATTTGGATGACATATTGGTTTTCAGCAAGTCAAAGGAAGAGCATTTGAAGCATTTAGTTGCACTAATGAGGAAGCTACAGCAAGAGAAGTTGTTGATCAACATGAAGAAGTCTTCATTTATGAAGAGAGAACTCATTTACTTGGGGTTTGTCATATCGGCAAATGAATTAAGGATGGATCCAAATAAAGTGGAGGTAATTAAAAATTGGCCATCACCGAGGGATGTTTTCAAGGTGAGAAGTTTCCATGGACTGGCTAGCTTCTACCGGAAATTCATCAGGAATTTTAGTGGAATTAGCGCAGTAATGATGGATACTATCAAGAAAAGACATAAATATTTTCATTGGACTGAAGAGGCAGAGAAGTGATTCAATCTATTGAAGCAGAAGATCACAGAACAACCGGTTTTGGTGTTACCGGATTTTAAAAATGTATTCCAGGTGAAGTGTGATGCAAGTGGCTTTGCCATAGGAGCGGTCTTAAGCTAGGAGGACAGACCAATCGCATATTTCAGCGAGAAGTTGGATGAGGCCAAGGTGAAGTATTCAACGTATGATAAAGAATTTTATGCTATCATACAGACATTGAAGAAGTGGAGGCATTACTTGATCCCAAAAGAATTTGTTCTATATAGTGATAATCATGCATTACAGTTTGTGACTCAGCAGAAGAAGCTGAATCAGAAACATGCAAAATGGGTAGAGTATATGCAGAATTTTACATTTGTAATTAAACACATTTCAGGAACTGCTAACAAAGTGGTTGATGCTTTGAGCAGTAAATGTTTGTTGCTGCAAGAATTTCAAGTCAAGACATTGGGTTTTGAGAATCTTAAAGACATGTATGCGGGTGATGCAGATTTTGCAGAGGCATACGAGGCAGCTGAGAATCCAGTTCTTAGAGATAGAAGCCCGTGCATGGATTACATGATCCAAAATGGACTGTTATTTAGAGGCAGTCAGTTATGCATTCCACATTGCTCCATGAGAGAGAATATGCTAAAAGAAAAGCATAGTGGTGGATTAGCAGGACATTTTGGCCACGATAAGACATTCAAAAAGATGAGTGAAGCCTATTTCTGGCCTAATATGCAAACAAATGTCAAAAAGTTTGTTGACAGGTGCAAAATTTGTCAGAATTCAAAGGGCAGAAAGAAAAATGCGGGATTCTATCAATCCTTACCCATACCAGAGAGGCTGTGGGATGAAATCAGCATGGATTTCATAATGGGATTGCCGAGGACGCAAAGAGGACATGATTCAATCTTTGTGGTGGTCGACAGGTTCTCAAAAATGGCACATTTTATTCCATGCCATAATACCAACGATGCGACTCATATCGCAAATTTGTTTTTTAGGGAGATTGTTAGACTTCATGGTTTACCCAGAAGCATTGTATCGGACAGGGATACGAAATTCATTGGACATTTTTAGAGGACACTCTGGAAGAATATGGGAACTAACTTAATGTTTAGTTCAGACTACCATCCCCAGATGGATGGGCAAATAGAGGTGGTAAATAGAAGTCTGGGAGATTTACTCAGAAGCTTGGTGACAGAGCACCACAGCAGTTGGGACAATGTGTTGCCACAGGTGGAGTTTGCTTACAACTATTCAGTGAATAGAAGCATAGGTAAAAGCCCATTTCAGGTTGTATATGGTAGGCAGCTAGGAGGAGTATCTGAACTTAGGGATTCAGAACAAATAATGACAAAGAGTGAAAACGCTGAAGAATTCGCAGAGGCGATGGAAAATATTCACAGTAGGGTGAAGCAGCGGTTGCTGGAGTCAAATCAGGAGTACAAGCGCAGAGCGGATCAGTATAAGAGACAACTTCAACTCGAGGTTGGTGATCTAGTCCTGGTGCACCTGAGGAATGAAAGTTTCCCAAGTGGAACATACAACAAACTAAAGATGAAGAAAATTGGACCATGCAGAGTCCTGAAGAAATTTGGAGAGAACGCTTATGAAATTGAGTTGCCGGATGGCATTGGAATATCTCCGATATTTAATGTTTTGGATTTATACCCATACATGGTTGGAGAAGCAGAGGCTGGAGCTAAAGAACTAGTGATCCACTGGATGAAACAACGATGCAACTCATATCGCAAATTTGTTTTTTAAGGAGATTGTTAGACTTCATGGTTTACCCAGAAGCATTGTATCGGACAGGGATACGAAATTCATTGGACATTTCTAGAGGACACTCTGGAAGAAGATGGGAACTAACTTAATGTCTAGTTCAACCTACCATCCCCAGACGGATGGGCAAACAGAGGTGGTAAATAGAAGTCTGGGAGATTTACTCAGAAGCTTAGTGACAGAGCACCACAACAGTTGGGACAATGTGTTGCCACAGGTGGAGTTTGCTTACAACTATTCAGTGAATAGAAGCACAGGTAAAAGCCCATTTCAGGTTGTATATGGCAGGCAGCCGAGAGGAGTATCTGAACTCAGGGATTTAAAACAAATAATGAAAAAGAGTGAAAACACTGAAGAATTCACAGAGGCGATGGAAAATCTTCACAACAGGGTGAAGCAGCGTTTGCTGGAGTCAAATCAGGAGTACAAGCGTAGAGCGGATCAACATAAGAGACAAATTCAATTCGAGGTTGGTGATCTAGTCCTGGCGCACCTGAGGAAGGAAAGTTTCCCAAGTGGAACATACAAAAAACTGAAGATGAAGAAAATTGGACGATGCAAAGTCTTGAACAAATTTGGAGAGAACGCTTATGAAATTGAGTTGCCGGATGGCATTGGAATATCTCTGATATTTAATGTTTTGGATTTATACCCATACAGGGCTGGAGAAGCAGAGGCTGGAGCTAAAGAACTAGTGATCCACTGGATGAAACAATTACCAGTAGCAGAAAAACCACAGATGGAGTGCATACTGGGAAAACGAGTGGGTAAGAGGACTAGGCGGAAGGAATATTTTGAATACCTGGTCAAATGGAAGAACCACCCAGTGGAGGATGTTAGCTGGGAGATAGAAGCAGTTATCCAAAAGCATGGACAGACCATGCAGGAGCTCATGGACAGGAGCCCATGAAATATTTCAAGCCAAGGAGTATGATGTAGGAGCATCACCAACTCAACAAGCGAGCCATCACATCAAGCGAAAGATCAGCTGGAATAAACAAAATCAAATTTTGAAAAGAGCTTTGGGAATGTAGCGCAAGTCTTAAATGAACCTTTATGAAGGAGTGCCTTTAGTAGGATGTATCAGACCTTGAGCCATACGCTCTTGTCTGAAATAGATAGGAGCCATTTATTAGATTTAATGCAGGTAGATAGATGTTTAAGTCTAGATTAGACAGTTTTAGAGTCAGAGAGGGAAAATGGAT
>JZKD02S1834977.1:17800-37348 GCA_000966675.3 Picea glauca | reverse complement strand
CCCAAGTCGTCGGTCATACATTGTTGACAGGTGAAATTATTCGTCCGTCAACTGAGAGAGTGGAACTGGTCTGGGGTTGTCTAATAACCCAAGCCGTTTGAAATGAACCACCCTGTCGGGTTTAACGGCTCCATTGGCCGCTCTAAGGTCCTACAAGAACCAAAGAAAGAACTAATCTAAACTAAATAATCTATCTAAAACAAATTAAACAAATTAAACTAACTAAAACAAACTAAAACTAATAAAACAAACTAAACTAATTAAAACAAACTACCAAATAAATTAAAACTAAATATAAACTACTCTAACTATTATATACAATCTACTAATTACTATTACACTAACTCTAACATTTAAATATCTAATTACTAATTGGATTACAACTTATTCATAAATATACAATATCTACAAG
Source organism: Picea glauca (assembly GCA_000966675.3). Lineage (NCBI taxonomy): Eukaryota > Viridiplantae > Streptophyta > Pinopsida > Pinales > Pinaceae > Picea > Picea glauca. The sequence continues at coordinate 36,936 of JZKD02S1834977.1, read as the reverse complement.
TTACAGATTTGAATAAAACCTGTAAAACTCATTTGATTTCAACCCTAAGACAGCGAGAGATATTTTTTGATTTGTATGATTTTATGAATAAGAAATAAAACTTATTGAAATTAAACGTTCAAATATATTTAATGAAATTAAACAATCTAATATACTAATTCATATATATCTAACTAAACTTATATCTAAACTAAACTACTAGTAATATACTAAACAAATGAAAATTTGACCTGGAAACACTCCTAATTTGTCCTGTGTATGATGACTTCGAAGCTGGTCGAAGGAAGGAAACTCGCACCGGTTAATCCAAAAGCTTCTCGTAAATGATAGGTTGTGCTGCTCTTTGAGTTGTTTACAGGACAAACAAGACATAAAAAATCATAACAATTTTATGATTTATAAATCTTCGCAATAATGGAAACCTGTTATGCAAAAACTTATATTTAATTATTCAACTCATGAAGAAGAGAAATCTACCATTCACAAACTGAATTAAGCAATTGCTATGTTTTTTAAATGCTTGGAAGAAATCAGATATGGATTACAGTGATTAAATTATATCATTTGCAAATGATTAAGATAGCTAAAGTAGTCATTAACCAGATACAAATTGATATACACAACATGAAACAAAATATTGATATAATGAGAAACTAAAGTTGTAACAAAACACCAAATTTTGTCTCAATATGTATTAAAATTCCATATCTTTGTTCTCCCACGAATGAGGATGTTCATTATTACAAAAATAATAAGTATATATAAGTCTCTCCACAGGGTAAAACCTCCCTGTGGATAATATCAAACTGTTTTACATAATCTGGGAGATATCCCAAAATCAACTAAACTAGGAAACTAAAATGCAAGTAAATATCTCAAATATCCTCTAACTGCTCATCAAATCCACTCAATTTCGAATTCATCTGCAATAGACCAAAAATATCAAGTTAGAAAGATATTTTATTAACAAAACAATAAAAATCTAATCTTACAGACTTAGCTACAGAATCATCTGATTCTGTAGCTAGTCTAAAATAACATACAGGATCAAATAAAAATCAAATCAAATCTATTTAAAATAATCCAATCAATTTTCTTCCAATCATCATTTAAAACGAATCACTAATGATTCAAATGATTTTATCATCAAAATAATCTTTTTTTCTTTTACCATCAAAACGGGTCAAACAGTAAAAAGACTGTTTCATATCCAAATGAAATCAATAATGAGTGATATCGTATATGATATGATCTAATCCAACATAACCAATTTCTATTTGTCATAGCTATAATGATACAACAATTGTTCAATCAAATGTAAAGATAGAAAAACTGTTTCGATTATGTTCAAATGAAATCATACTTAACAACATCAACCCAACGAATTTTGTGATTGATCTTTGCATAGTCAATAGACAGGATCGATAAATCATGATCGCAATCTTAATAGAATCAACAGAGGTTATAATTATCGGTTGGGCAAATAATCAAATCACGACTAAGTTTAATTATAGCAACAAATCATGAACCTGGATATAGTCACTTTTGTTCCTCAAATCAAATTTAAACGACATATTCATTGCAATATGAATCGAACTGATAATATGGTGGAGTAAACCAATGCGAATCAACCGGCTGGGTATAACTGTTATGAATCGTATCTACTCACGATTTGGGTGCATATTAACAGAAACATATTGAACATTATCCAAATTATATTCCTGTTGATCGAAAGTCATATGGGACATAAAACCGTAACAATTAACCATTATTGTCAATCATATCGTATACATTATAACCAATTCGAATCGAAACTTGATTGTGTTCAAAATTGAAATACGAGAAACAACTTGTGTCTATAATAGATACAAACGATTTCAATTGACAGCAGAGTATCCAATTTAAGTTAAATCAAACCAATCAAATCTATACCACGATCAATCGAATCGAAGAAAATTCAATCAAAGCTAAACTAGGAAAACAAAATTCGATTAATCAAAACAAAACTATGTACATAATGCATATAATGTGACAGAGCAAATCCAAGTTGTAATCAGAGCTATTCAAAGAATTCGAATTCATTATATAAACAAGTGATAAAACATACCGGTGAGGCTGCTCAAACTATGCCAACTTACAATGCACGACCGCTGTAGCTGACTCTACATTTTTAAACAAGATAGATCCAGTCGTCCTTTGTTTCTTATTAGTGGCTTGCAATTTAGCCTTTTGACTGGTAAGCCGTGCAACTTGGTCCTGCAAAGAATGAATTCTCGACTGTAGTATTGGCACATAAAGATAATACCTCTCTAACCACGAGCTACATTGATCACAGGGTGGCACTGCAGGTTTTGACAGAGCAGGAGAGGGTTTAGATGAATGACCGGGGGTTTCACAAGGCAGCTTAATGCCTAGGTAGTTAGGGTCATTTTGCAGGCAAGGGGGAGGTTTTTCAAAAATTCATAAGAGGGTTCGACACACAAACCTTCTGAATAGGGGTATTCACTAACCAAGAAACGCTCCACTTCTGAGTCAGAGTCTTCACTTAACATGATAGGATTAAGCTCAACTGGGGGTTTTGTCTTATTCCTCACCATCCAAGAAATTAGATGGCCATTCTTTTTTCCTTAGGCATTTGTAGTAGGTTTGGCTTTAGGCTTCTTGTCCACAGGCTTAACAGTCTCTCCATCCTTAGTCACAGAGCGGGGTAGGCCGATAAGTGAGTCGGGTAAGGCTTTAGGTAACAGAACATTGTAGGGTACCGGGGGTACAGTCTTGTCTTCGCTCACCACAAGTTTGTCAACTTGTGGAGGGTTTGAATCTAGAAAATCATTGTGAGCAAGGAAATCATTCCAACAGTCTCCGTGTAACCCCAAATGACAAGCAACAATCATTTTAACCAGCCCATAGTGAAAGAGGCTGCTATCGGCTTGGTTCCTTTTGTATTTCTTAGACATTTTGAACAGGATTCTATGCAAGTAATAGGGCATATTGAGCTGATAACCCATAAAAACCATAAGCAAACGAAGTTGGTGTAAGAAAACAAACCCGTACCGACCTTCGCAAGTGATAAACTATTTGATAATCATCAATAAATCATGCCAACGCTGTTTCAGCATGGTCACACGCAAACCTTTATCACAGGATCTAACCTTACGCGACTGGAAGAGCAGTGTCCAAGGGACCTCTTCCACTTTGCAATTCTTGGACCATCGTTGTCTAGTGGCAGGCAAACCCATAGCAATACTAATAAACTGCTCGTCAATTTCCAATTGAACGTCACCGACCTTGGCTCGACAACCATCAAAGGTCATGGCGAATTGCCTAGCAACACAGAGGTTAAAACCATCAAATTTCTGTATGAACGGGAACCACCCATTGTCCTCAAGGTCACTACGGGCACCATCGAACATCAACAGAGCCTGGTTTCCATTCGGTTCAGCCCTCACGATTGGAGCCATGGTGCGAGCACGTGGTAAGGGTTTGGGTCACATTCACCAACACACAGGAGCAGAGTCATTTGGGCTAACAGCTACAAAGGATCAAAGGCGAAGCATTAATGTGCACATGCGAGGGTGGTGGAATTATTCAGTGCCATGCATAATAGTAATGGCAAAGTACAACCGCCAATTAATCCTCTGTTCAATCAATCATAACATAGCTCAAAACCATATTATTTGGTCAACCAAAACATCAAACGATGAGTGATATGCCAATGCGCAAATGACTATAGTTTTTCAAACCAATATCATTCAATCATAAAATCAAACCCAAATTTTAACCACGCACCAGTGTATAAATGTTTAATCAAACGTTTTAATCCATTGTGCCAATCGAATTCATAAAATTAACAAGCCAAGAGCTATCAAAATTTTAACATAAGGATCACATCATATATATAAAAACAAAAAATAATTCATAACCTTTATGCAATTCATAGAATCAAGTATAAACTCATATGCTCAATGCCTCATAAGTTTAATAAAATCAAGTTGCGTAATCAAAGTAAGAATGTCCAAATAGGCATAATTTGAAAATCCTTTTAGCCACTCAATGATAAACCAAATGTAAGTGCCATTCAAAATATCAATGCAAAGATCATGACAGTTCAAATAACGATGGAAGAGTTTTCACACTTACAGTCGTGAAAACTAAATGAAGATGAATTTATAAGTGTCGCAAGAAATGAAAATATCATCTATTTGAAAAGTGCAATGACAATTTGAAGTTCATAAGACATAGGTGTAGGAGGCTTATAGGGAAATAGAAAAAATTGAATTGGCTGCCAACATACATAGAGTAGGTACAAATGTTACAGCACAAAGGTCGATTCGCATACAATGCAGAGGTATTTTTGTGAAAAAAAAGGGAAAGAAATGAACATGGGTGACCTAGAAGGCCTCACAAAGAGGAGTAATTGTGGTGGAGTACACCAAGTACCACTACCATGTGAAGCGTCAGAGATGGCGATCCCACATTGGGTGTGACTACCTAAGTATCAAGCTTGGGGGTACGATACAGACTCTCATTAATTAAAATATCTTGTGGTAGATGCGTGAAGACCGATATGACATCCTCCATTAACATGGTTTCAAACCTATTCAATGCTCGTCCATGTCACTAGTCAGGTAGGGTTTAATGTTGTTAGATATAGGTTATGTTTGTGGAACAAGAGCAACAACATAATTGTTATGGTGTCCATTCGATATGATATGTCAAAGTATTCGCTGGAATGGAAATCGTATAACAATACCTATGTAACGATATTACATGTTTGCATAACAACTCTTTGATGCACTATGATATAAAATACATTGTGGTGAATTTTCATATTATAACGATATAAAATCTAGGAATAATTTTATTGTTATAATAGTCCCTATGATATACAATATATATAATTGTTAAGATTTATGTCATATGTTAAACGAATATATCTACATATTTGTATGTGTTAAGGTTTCCATATGCTGGTTTATATGGTAAACAACATATATATATATATATAGGAATAGTATCAGTGTTATGGTATTCATACTATAGTCAATACAGTAAGCAATATATATATCATTTGGATAGTAAAAATGTTATGGACATACTATATTCTAGTCTATTGTCCATAGTTTATTACACATTGTAATATTTTTTGGATAGCATGACTTAACATAGACATGATAGTTATCTTGGTCATAATCATCTTAATTACAAAGAAGTGCATCATTCTAATCCAACAACAACGATAAATTTACTCTGCATATAATAAAGGAATAAAGTTATGTTTTGAACAAATATCAAAGGGTCAAGGAGATTTAATGTCCCCTAACACATTTTATTTTTATTTTGGAAATTTGGGGTACATTACATATGGTATCAGAGCTGAAGGTTACAACACTTGGACCTAAGAGAAAGACCAAATTATTTTAATTTTTTATTTTTCTGTAAAAGAAAAACTAACAAATATGTTTGTTGTTACAAACAGAAAAATTATTGGTCTGTTGTGATAATGGCATTACAGAATGAGGAAGAAATTAGACCTGAAGAGAATCTTGATCAAGGACTTCGTAAAGAAACTAGTCATAACAATGAAGGAAGTTCAACCACCCAGGCTTTGGAAACAATGAAGAATCTTATCGTGGAATTATAGGTGTTTAAAGTAGATAATGAAATGATGAAAAATGCACAGGAAGACCAATTAGAAATAAATGAAATGATGATGCAAAGAATATTAACAAAAAACAGCCCAAAGGACAATGACAAGGAGGAAGAATTCAACAAAAGATCCTCTAAAAACCGTTGTCATGAAATAGAAAACAAGAACATTTCTTCTGAAGACACACACATGGAAGTAAACAAAACAACCACAGGAAGAAAAAGAAAACAAGTAGATCAACTGTAAGGTGAATTCAAGAAAATAAAACCAACCATCTTTGATGTAGAATAAAGTACCGGTGAAGAGGTCGAAGCATGGCTACTGGATATAAGGAAATACCCTCAGATTTACAATTACTCTAGTAATATGAAAGTCATAATGGCCATTTATAACTGGAAGGGAAAATAAAGTATATGGTGGCAAGGCCTGAAATTGGCTAAGGGATTGAAAGAGAAACAAATGGAATGGTCATATTTTAATAAATATTTCAAAATACAATATTTTTCAGAAAGCTATTACGAAAGAAAGACTAAGGAATTCTACGAGCCAAGACTCAGACAAATGACCATGGACAATCTGATAAACAAAATTCTAGAACTACTGATATTTGTACCATACATCAAGGAAGACAAAGTAAAGATACAACAATTCTTAAGCTACCTACCACAGTCATACAAATACATAATTGAATTTTGTAATGACTTTCCTCATTACGACACAACTCCTTAACAGGTGCAATTTTTTTTTTTTTGTGTGTTAAAGGTGTGTGCGTGTGTACATGGAACAACCACAATGCATTTGAATCTGCATAGCCACCCGACTATTAACAAGACGCAACCACGATGATCCCAACAAGAAGACATAAGGCGCACAACAAGTGATTGCGAGCATTAACGACCCTATACATAAGGCGCACAACAAGTAACTACAACATTTAATGACATACTGGGTTATGGACATTACGAACACCGAAGGAATAATCCATAGTCGTAGATTTTTCTATTTCTGCATAGGAAAGTAGGCCGTTTAATCTTAGTTCTCTGCTCTGGAGAGAGAGAAGGTCAGATAGGCTCCTGGACCACTGCTCAGGACGAAACTAGTAATCCTCGTCAGGTGTGTCACAAGAGTGGAAACCCCGCCTTTAAAGGGCCCGAGACTCTTGATACGGCACAATATCCTTTACACAAAAACCAACACACACACAGACTCATATACTAGGCTACATGGAGGTGTCTACATCTCGCCTGACACAACAAGACCAAGCCTACTAAGATAAATATTAAAATCATAACCATCAAGATTGCAGTCAACAAGGTTATCCATTTTACGGCAGTGGGTGACAGTGAAACAAAAATAACTCATTAAATTACTCATTACGGTAATGCATGGGAGGTGTGATTTTAATCAATTCAAGACTATGAAAATTGATACAACAAGCAGGGTATGTGACAGAGTCTAATCCATCCTCCCTTGCGAGCCCATCTTCGCAAGGCCCCAAGTGCATAATGGCATCAAGGAAAAAACTGAACCTAGAAGTAAGGACATTAACATCGTGTTCAAATCAAGACCATTCACGGGTGGTTAAGGGTGATGTCTCTGGCATTAATATTGGCTTGATCTAGCCTTGCGCGCATAACTACCTCCCGACAAATAATGACAATTGTACAGCTTATACCACAATAACTTGGCTTTAATTTACATGTACAATGCATGTTATATGTTATCGAATAACCACAAACTATGATAACCCTTACCATACATGATAACCACTTCACATTTTATATCGTGAAATCCTTGTAGCAAATTACACTTACCATGCATTTAGAGGTTATCAAATAAAAAATATAACTATAATATAAATTTTCAATTTTAACCATTAGCTAATAATGGTAATCATCATTCAGTTATATCTTGCAGCAATTACACTTACCATACATTTAGAGGTTATCAAATAAGAAATAAAACTATAATATAAATTTTCAATTTTAACCGTTACCTAAGAATACTAATCATCATTCATTTATATGATGGAAAATACATTACTAATTGGGTTATAACAATAAAACTATAATATTAATTTTGAATGGTCGCAGAACGCATCCTAATCGAAGGCGATCCTTGGGAAATTTATCCTCGCCCGATGTTTATACAATTTTGTAAAAGTTGTATTCTCAAAACATTCTAACAAAACAGAGTATTCTAACCTACGTATCTATTATACTAACCGAGTATTCTAACCTACATATCTATTAAGATGTAAGTGTGAGCCTCCGTAAAAATTGTATTCTCCAAAGACATTCTAACAAAGTAGAGTCTTCTAACCTGCAGATATATTAAACTGTATCTGTATAATTCATGACTTATATTTGGCATGGATTTTTAGGGGATATTTGTTCGTGAGAAATTGTTAAATCCATAGATAAATTTTTCAGCATACTGAATCTGTTTCGTATTTAAAAATAGATTTCGAAGAACAGAAATAATTCATGAAAATTTATATGTAATAGCTAATCAACCCACTTATCACTTAATTAGAAAAATTCAAACTCCACAGCGTTAGCATGGGGTAATGTAATTAACTTTGTGCGTATGTCTAATTAACAGTGTATTAGCTCTACCAGAGGCACATGCAACCTAAATTTGAATATGATCATATGAGTCTGAAGCCTTGGGCTTGATGTGCAAATGATTAGACCATCAGTTTAGATCGGTATGCCCCAGTTGAATGCAATCCCAAGGCCTAATGCACGCAGGGGGAGGTGTGAATCATGCAGGTCTGAGAATTATCCCACCATGAAAATGCATTGTAGGGGTGCAATCTGTGGCTGGGTGAGTGTAAATGCAGCTAAGACAGAGGCGTTTATGGTGCAGTGGAAGAGACACTATATCCCTACCTAACAACATTTTCCGGAGAAATAATAAGCCAGCCATTGTAATTTACGAGTTGCCCAAAAATTGTTGAGTAATAAACTGCTACCTAAAGCACAAGTTTCGCTATCCAAATACTGCCAACAACAGCGAGCCCACAAATGCCCAATGTAAATTAAAAACTTAGGAAAAGTGACTCATAAACAATCAAGGGTTTATAAAGTTTTTACACCGCATCAGTTTAGTGCCATCAATGGAGACCTGTGTAGTTTACGCATAAAATAGCTCAACTTTTTCGAGAAGTAAATTTATTTCAACAATTGTATAAGAATTAGCTCAGATCTCTATAATTAGCTATGATCAAAACACGATTCATCCTAAATAATCATGTTTTCACATAATATGTAAGAGCATATCACTTATTTTTATGTTTACCATAAGAGCATGTCTTCCTATGATGAGTAACCTATTAGACATTTCTTTTCTGAAGCTATTTTTAATATATAAGACATTCAAAACATAGAAATGAAGCATCCTGACTAAAATCTGTTGAATTTGAATATAAGTGGACAAGAAAAATATATGTAATGATGGAATATGATACAACTTTCATATAAAATTATATATTTCATATATAAAAGATAAATATTTTGTTTTAACTTTTAAAAATGTAAAGGCCATTAAAAATAAATAAACCAGCTGATTATGAATAYGCATAATAGAAAATTACAYGCTGAACCAAGGTGCRAACTCGAATGCATCCAATACCCGTATTTGCAGCTGGAGTTTAAATGGTAAGGAGAGGTCGACTCAGAATCGTAATCGCTACCTCCAAAATTGCAGAGGTGCTAATGGTYGGGCAGATGGAATTTAAAAAGTTTTAAAATARAAAAGTAAAATCGCCTTGCACAACAGTAAAAAACAATTTGYASGGTACCACTGCCCARCGGAGCCATATAAAATCRCAGAGTGCRGGATGAGGAACGCAAGGCCATTGCTTCCTTCATTAAACAACTCAGGTCAATTTATAGCAATCACAGAAAGCTATCGTCGAAGTCTTAAATTTTACCCCATTCATTCAACACRGAATCACATTAACAGAGTTATTAATTTATTTTTTTTACATCYGTTACACAGTTAAAATCGTCCAAGTAATGAGAACTAGTCAATCCAATGAGAACTAACACATATTGGGGTTAAATATTTTTCCTCTCTGAAYACCAATAYAAAAATGCTAATAATAGTAAAATAAKGCATGTCCTTTACATTCAATTTAAATCTGAGCATAGGTTTAATGCATACTACTCTACAAACTGACAAACATAYYGTTGCCTTATCGCTTGCCGCAAATGACTCCTGTGCTCCGTGYYGCTTCTKCTTCGCACCGCTCCCGCTTGCCGACCRTAGAGACTACACCGGTAACTCCTAGCCAAACGCTAGGGGTAMTMTGCTTCCCCCTCATCCCCCCTGAGCCRCAAAGGGGCCACACAATCCARARGGTCTACACTAGCTTCCCAGCTCACMTCCAAGGCTGAGCTACCACTCTGTACAGCTGAGAAAATCCCAACTCCTCACAAGTAATCCATCTAGTTTTCAATTTCGGAAGCATAACAATACCTAATAGCCCATCCCCTTCTTTCCCCCTTCCCCCTTTCTTTTTATGGAGTCTCAAACCCTAAATCATATTTAATTTAAGTTTTAATGAAAAACCCTCAAAATTTCTCTGTCTTACAAGTGTCACTCATCGCCCCCACCTTTTTCCACAATTAATTTCTTTAACTTATTAATTGTCTATGTTTCCCTTTTTATTAGTTTCCCTATTTTTTTTTTTTTTTTTTTTAATCCCTTCTTTAAACTAAAAAAAAAGTAAATGCGCCAATGCATCTTTTCATTTTTTTTTTATTTTTTTTTAAATTCATATATATATATATTTTATACTCCAACTTGTTAAATAATTTTTATTACTATTGGTTCAATCGGAGTTTATGTATGAGTTTTAAGGAATATAGTTTAGTCCCTTAAGCATTCAATTTATTCACTAATGGTTAGCATTCTGTCAATCAAACTATGGCTTTTGGTATTCGTTTATTTATGAATTAGTTTAATTTTTGAAAAACTATTGCGTTCATAAGGGAGTTATGCTTTTAATAAGTTAATGAACTCTCATTGCAGGTTGTGGTTAAAGAAGGAGAGGCCTTTAATGAAATTTATTGTCCGAGTTAACCAAACTTATCCGTTGATAAATTGGTTGTAGTTGGATGAGGTTAACACTAATGAATCCAAGAACTAGAGCTCAAGTACGTTCTAAAAATTGTATTCTCCTTGCTCAACATTGAGGTGCGAACTCTAGCCTAAAATCTCATAATGATGTTTTTCTTAGTTATTTTAATGGTTATTAGGGTTAAATGTTATTACTAAAGATATTTGGGTATAGGATTAGGTCAAGATTCATAGGAGTTATTTCATTTAGAATTAGGGTTAGGCTCTTTTTAGAGTTAGAGTTAGGGCCTTTTTCCTTAAGGTTAAACGAAATTTTTATCTTAGAGGAGTTTTTTTTATTTTTATTTAGGTTTAGATTTTGAACTGGACGACGATTTATTTAGGGGTGTCGTTTTAAGAATTTATTAAGGCGTTATTGTCTTAGAGCTATTTAGGGTTGTTTCCTTCATCCACAACAATGCGACGTGACCTTCAGGATGCACCACGTGCTCCAAGGGTTCCAGTCGCCTCATTCGTTTCCTTTGCACGACGTGCCCTTCAAGATGCACCATGTACTCCAAGGGTTCCACTCGCTTTTTGTGTTTCTTTTGTGCAGCGTACCCTTGAGGATGCACCACGTGATGCAAGGGTGCCACTCGCCAACTGGACTGATTGGTAGACATCTATAACCCCTGGAGTCAACACTCTGCCAGGTGAACTTGTGGGAGACTACAGGTTCTAAGGAATAAGGCCCCGACCTTATTGCGCACCCTTTAAAATCATCGTGAGCGACTGTCACAGTCTGCGCTCACTACATCGTGGATCCTCTCGAACTAGGTAATCGTTAAGCTACAGTTCAAGCCACAGCGGGAGTGCTAGTAGGCGGTGGCAGGGCTATTGTCCACCTCTCTCCCTCAACCTCTCTGGAAATCGTGTGTGGCCCCTTTACTCCATATGTGAGTCTGGTCGGCAAGCTATCGTCGGCCTACATCATCAAAAATTGTGTCAGAACATGTCAACATCATATCATCAGATCAAAGAAATATCACAGTAAATAATTCAACCCAAATAGCACACTCCCTAACTCAATCCAGAGTCCAAGGGGGTTCCACCGATGCCTCTGCATCCTCAAGGTCTGAAACCCTGCACACTTAATGAAATAGAGTCATCAACACCTGTCTACATCAAAGTAGTAAAACATCATGTCATCTGTCAATTGCATCATAATCAAGTATAAATGGTTTAACATCACAAAAGTCTAGATCACTTGCGAGAAAGTGTCCTCAAAAAATAAGTTTTCTCAGTGTGCCAGAGCGGGATGTTACATACACCCCCTCTTGGTCCAAACTTCATCCCGAAGTTTCTCAGTATAATGCCGAAATAAAAGTACCACAGTATCATAAGTCTATCTATCAAACAAAAATGGAAATTGTTGGCGCATATCATATGCGTCCTCCCAGGTCGTCGAGTGCAGACTATAATTGTCCCACTGGACCTTGACTTGATCTACCGTTCGACGTTGTAACTGTCGAACACGATGATATAAGATGTGGACTGGCTCAGCCATGAGCGCTCCCTCGTTTGATACCTGCAAGGAACTCAGGTCAATCACGTGTGTAGGATCACTAATATAATGTCTCAAAATAGATACATGAAAAACATCGTGCATACGCCTCAAAGAATCAGGCAAGGCTAGTCGATAGGCCACAGGCCCCTTTTTCTCCACAATCTCGAAAGGTCCCACGAACTTAGGAGAGATTTTAGCTCCCTTTCTAAACTTGATCGAACTCTTATGCGGTTTAACCCGCAAGAATACTCTATCGCCGACCTCGTAACTACGGTCGACTCGGTGGGCATCGACATAACTCTTCTGTCGATCCTACGCTTCTTTAATCCTTTGTCTTATGGTTTGCATTTGCTCTTCCATTTCTTGGATCGCTTCTGGTCCCACCAGGACCTTATCCTCAAGCCGATCCCAACTCAAGGGCATCTGACACAATCACCCATAAAGGAACTCAAAAGGTGCCATCTTAGTGGTGCTCTGGTAGCTATTGTTGTAAGAGAACTCTACTAGAGGCAAGAACTCCTCCCAACACTTTTGTTGGTCCATCACGTACATGCACATGTGATCTAAAAATATGACGAAGACTTGATAAACTTGATTAAATTAAATTGCATGTGAAATGTTATGTGTTTTAAAAGCAACTGGATCAATTTGCAACACATAAGAAAGGATTACTTATGTAGAAATAAACATAGACAACATCAAAAATCATTGAAAATCATACATAAACACAGCAACTTGATAAAGGAGTTCACCCCACTCTGGGGTACATCTCCTGGTCCAGCCTCCAAATGGATCTTTTATATTAAATTGCTCAAAGTGCTTAAAAACAAGTCTTACAGTGCTCAAATCAGCAAAATGACTGCTCCAATGGCTCCGCAGCATGCCAAAACCCCTGTCTAGGCTCTGACGGCACCTGAAACGGTCGAAAAATGAAGAAGATAGCCTCCTATGAAGTCTCCCCTTCTTCTTGYTGTCTCTGGTTCTACAATCTGTACATGAACCTGGAACACGCTCCAAGACGCGCGTATAAACCCAGCAYCGAACGGTTCCGAAAAYGGTCCAAACTGTARGACRGTTAGGGCGCCTCCAGCCCCTAACCGCCTCAGCACTGGGCCACATGGTCATAAGACCAAAGGCTGGGCGCAAATAGGAGTTTAACTGTCCAACCGTTCAAACTTCCATTAAAAAATCGCGCGCCAATGTAAAACGTGGGTCGGAGGTTCAAACCACACGCGCAACATAATAATCATATAGCAAATACATTGCAATTGCAATGTATTGCAATGAAACATATAATATATACGCGCCAATATATATGCCGATACGATATGGGTCATATGTGTTTGTAATAAAACCAAGGGTCGGGGCGTAAGCCCCGGCCCGCCCCCTTTTCCCATACCACATTCAAACAAATTTAAATATAGTTTAATTGGCATGGTAATCAAGTACCATCGGGCGGCCCAATGGCTATTGGAGTGTTGTAAAATCTTTGTGTTGTGGGAGGTCCCGGGTTCAAACCCGCGGGACTCCAATATTTTTACAAAGAAATATAAATCAAACAAAGGAGGGACACGTGGCGCCGAAGCATTGGGCCACGTGTCCTCTTCTCATTCGTTCTCAATACAACACGTGTCAACACCTCATTGGACAACAATCAACCAACCGATATGAGCCATGTCATCAATCTGCCACGTCAGCAACATGGTACGGCCTTCCACGTGGTCGTACGGACAGGTACAGTCAACCCCCAACTTTGACCTTTTTGACTTGGTGGTAAAATCACGATATATCCTCCATACGGACTCCATTCGCGAAAATAAATATACCGCTGGAATCAGAAAAACGAGACGGACGCAATGGCACTGTTTTCGTCTCGATCCGAGCACTTTGAAAATTGAGCAAATTTTGATCCCCTGATCAACATGTCTTCCAAGGTTTGGTTCTTTCGTTCGGTATTCCCATCAGTCTCAAGGTGATACGCAGTACTAAAATTAAGTCGGGTTCACAAGGCCTCTTGGAAACTCATCCAAAATCGTCCAGTAAACAATGATCCTCGATCATATATAATCTTTTTAGGCACGCCATGCAGCCTCACAATCTGACTGATGAAAACTCTCGCTATGTCAGGTGCCTGATACGTCGTATGCACAGGAATAACGTGAGCACTCTTCGTTAGAGTGTCTACTACTACAAAAATCGAGTCATGTCTCCTTGCCGTCAATGGCAATCCAACAATGAAATCTATTGAAATAACTTCCCATTTCGATTCTGGAATGGCATGTGGTTGAAGTAAACCTGTTGGGTGTCTATTTTCAGCATTTACCTGCTGACACTCTATACATCTAGCCACAAAATTGACTATGTCGGCCTTCATTCCTTTCCAAAAGAATAATGGTTTAAGGTCTGCCCTCATCTTCGTAACTCCCGAGTGAGCCATGTAAATAGCTCTATGAGCCTCGCTCAAGATCAACATCCTCAATTCATCATTTGGCGGTACATAAATTCGACTTATAAACCTCAATAAACCATTTCTATCCAATGAATATCCCTCATATCGTGGTACCATAATTGTGTTTTGTCCAATAAAATCCTTGAATTTTATGTACCAATCATCTTCACACTGTAAGGTGAAAAGCTTATCATGTAAATTTGTCTGAAGAGGTAACACCGAAAAGATACCTGGCCTCTGACTCAAGGCGTCTGCCACTTGGTTCACTGTTCCCTTTATGTAAGTAATCTCGAAGTCATATTTGCTAAGAAATTCCGACCAACGTCATTGTCGCGCGTTCAGGTCGCTTTGCGTAAAAATGTGTTGTAGTCCACAATGATCAGTCTTTAATTCAAATTTTTTTCCAACAAGGTAGTGTATCCAAACCTTCAAGGCATATACGATGGCTAATAACTCCAAATCGTGCATCGCGTAGTTCTCCTCATGCCTTCTCATCTTCCTCGAAATGTAAGCAATCACTCATATGTCATGCATCAAGACTCTTCCTAAACCTTCCTTGGATGCATCAGTGCATACCAAGAAGTCTGTGTCCATGTCAGGGACCTTTAGTATCGACACGGTTGTCAACA
This sequence comes from Picea glauca, assembly GCA_000966675.3. Lineage (NCBI taxonomy): Eukaryota > Viridiplantae > Streptophyta > Pinopsida > Pinales > Pinaceae > Picea > Picea glauca. The sequence goes on along the minus strand of JZKD02S1834977.1, from coordinate 21,574 downwards.
ACTCTTTAAGCCTCGGAAATGCTTCCGCGCATTTCCCTGTCCAAACAAACTTCTTGTTTTTCTTCTGCAATTCCGTGATCGGATTTGCTATCTTCGAAAAACCCTCGACAAACTGTCGATAGTATCCTGCTAATCCCATAAAACTATGCACTTCTGTGAAATTCGTCGGCGCAGGACATTCCATAATAGCCTCAAACTTGGTTGGATCCACGACGATACCTTCGTTGGAGATGACATGCCCTAAGTAGTGAATCCTCGATTGATAAAAAGAGCATTTGGACAACTTCCCATACAATTTGTGTTCTTGTAAACATTGTAGTACCAAGTGCAAGTGCTCGTCATGCTCCTCCGTCGTCTAAGAGTAGATAAAAATATAGTCAATGAATACTTGGATGAACTTGTCCAAGTACTTGCAAAACACCCCGTTCATCAAACTCATGAATACCCCTGGGGCGTTTGTCAGTCCAAATGGAAAAATATTAAACTCATAATGTCCAAATCTCGTCTTAAAGGCAGTCTTAGGGATGTCATCCTCCTTGATCTGTAACTGCTGATACCTAGATCACAAGTCGATCTTGGAGAACACTGTGGCACCCTTCATTTTATCGAACAGATCATCAATTCTTGGTAAGGGATACTGATTCTTGATCGTAGCCTTGTTCAGTTGACGGTAGTCAATGCAAAGCCTCCATGATCCATCCTTATTTTGTATGAAGATAACTAGTGCACCCCACAGTGACACACTAGGACGTATCAGTCCCAGGTCCAACAACTCCTTCAGTTGTATTTTGAACTCTTGCAACTCCGGGGGTTGACATTCGATAAGGCGTTCTTGCTATCGGTTCAGTCCCCAGTTTCAGGTCTATGGTAAATTCCAGTTCCCTTTCTGGTGGAATCTCAGGCAACTCCTATGGAAATACGTTCACAAACTCCTTCACCACCGAAAGGTGTTCTAGACCTTTCGCTACTCCCTTCTCGTTTAGCGCGAGGATCGCATAAAGTTTTCACCCCTTGTGCATACTCTTCTGTAACTGTAAGGAAGAGATGAACTCCAGGGAAACTCCCTGGTTCCGTCCTACAATCACACATCTCTGTCCTTCGTCATCAACCAAGCTCAATCATTTCATCTTATAGTTGAGTATCGCCTCATGCATTTCCAACCAATCCATACCGATCACGGCGTCATAAGATCCTAAGATAATGACATACAAGTTGACCCTCATGAAAAACTCTCCCAGGTTAAGGGCACAGCCCATAACCTTTCCTCCAACCTTTTGTTTGGCTCCCGAAGCCATCTCCATGAAGCTAAACTCATCCTGTTCGACTAGCTTTACCTTAATCCTTTTTAGCGCTGCACCAGAAATGAAACTCTCAATAGCTCCCAGGTCTATCAAAATACTAAGGGTCTGGTCAGTGACAATACCTATTGTCTTGAGCACCATCGACTGGTGCTCCGCCTGGCGGTTATTCACCACTGCATGAATCTGATGGGCCTTGCCCATATCTCCCACGGTGGTGGGTCCAGCTGACCTGAACACTCTGGCCCTCTCCACATGATATTTTCACTGGTAGTGTGGCTCCCCACACGTCCAGCACCCCTTCTTCGGCCCAGTAGTCCTGGTACCCGAAGTACAAGATGACGTCCCACTGGCCTGAAACCCTGGTATGTTCTGTTGAACAGGCCTAAACTGCTGCTGCTACGGGTGACGCGGCTGTTGGTGCTATGGTCCTTAATAATGTGTTCATTGCTGAGGTGGCGGTCGTCGAGGTGCAATGAACGTGGATCCCCTCTGGAAGCCACGATATCTTGGTGTATGTCTCGCTGGTGTCCCATGCTATAGCGTACCAGATGAACCCTACCCTGCGGGTCTCGCTGTAGTCCTGGTCTGACCCCCACTGATAAGCTCCTCCTCTGCTATGAGGGCCTTTTGGACAACGTCATGCAAGTTTTGAGGCATCAAGATCCTAACCTTTGCATGCATGCTGCCATTAAGGCCAAACACGAACCAATTGACCTTGAGCTTCTTTGTGTTAAGGTGCAGAGCATACCAGAGTAGCTCCATAAAACGTGCCTTGTACTCGGGCATCGTATGACCTCCCTGTCGTAATGGGTTGAAATCATTGAGCTGATGCTCAATGAATTCCTATGAAAGGTACCTCTCTCGGAACCGTTCCTTAAACAGTTCCCATGACACGTCTTCAATGACCATGTTCAGTTGCGGCAGGAGCGTCTTCCACCATAGAAGAGTTCTCCCCTTCAGTTGAAAGACCGCCATGCGTACCTTCATGTTGGAGGTATAATCATGGAGTGCGAAGCACATCACCATATTCTCCAACCATGCCTCGGAGGCTGCGCCGTCCAGGGCACCAAAGAACTCAGGAAATTTTACCTTCTTGAGTTCACAATGAATGCTACCTGTAACGTTCGGTGCGCGCGGTGGCACCTCAGGGGGTGTCAATGCCTTGGCCTTGTCTCTGTCAAATCAGCTGAGCAGAGCCTTGGACATGCGTTGAAAAGATCTCATCATCTCAACAACATCGCCAACTACTATCTGCTCCTGTCCGAGAACCTACTCGCCTCACTGGGGGTTAGACCTCTCAAGACTGGATGCTACTGGAGGTGTCACGCCTCCTCCCCTAGCACCCCGTCATCTGCCTCCACGATGTCCTCTAACCATGATTACATGCACGCACACAATCAACTCAATCAACAACAGTATAATCAATCTAATCATGTCAACAAAATCTGTAGCGAATCCCAAGTCGCAGGTCGAACCTGGCTCTGATACCATATGGGTGAAATCATGAAGGTGGGTTACACTTTCATGACAATCAGGTTTCCAAATTTCCGAAAAACATTTTTTCGGCCGAACTAATAATTTTTTTCGGCCGAAAAAATAAATGTCAAATTGAACGGTGCAATAACTGCCCCCTCGATTTGCGTGTACAAATTTGGTCGGTCGGATATTTTCTTTCCGACAATCCGTTTTCGGCCAAACAATATTTCGACCGAACTATCTTTCGGTCGAAAAATACTTTGGCCGAACTATATTTCGATCGAAATATAGTTCGGCCAAACAATTTTTCGGCCGAAAGCTTGTTTATATATTAACCAGACATCGGTATTGCAATGTTTTACAAAAATTTGTTGTGTCGTATGTTGTTGTGTGTTGACGTGAGTTGTGTGTTGTCGTGATCTGTGTGTTGTGTCATATGCTACTGTTTGTTTTCGTGAGCTGTGTTTTGTGTGAGGAGGTCGCCGGGAGGTCGTGAGCACATCGGAGGTTGTTGGGAGGTCGTCAGCGTCAGGGACGTCGTTGCGTTTGCAACGAGTAGGTTTCTAAACAATCGATGTATGTGTAATTTTTTTTATTTAAATGTAAATAGTTGTATGTTTGGACTGTGAGGGGGCCACGGGTGCTCAGCCCTATGGCCAAGCCATGGGTACGCCCATGTCTTGGCCATAGGGTTGAGCACTCGTGGCCCCCTCACAGTCCAAAAATAGGAACCACATAATAGTTAAGTTTCTAAACAATCGATGTATGTTTAAAATATTTTATTTAAATGTAAATCATTGTATGTTTGGACTGTGAGTGGGCCGTAGGTGCTCAGCGCTGTGGCCAAGCTGTGGTTATGCCCATGGCTTGGCCACAAGTCTGAGCACCCATGGCCCCCTCACAGTCGAAAAATAGGAACCACATAATAGTTAAGTTTCTAAACAATTGATGTATGTTTAAAATATTTTATTTAAATGTAAATTGTTATATGTTTGGA
>JZKD02S1834955.1:36377-53279 GCA_000966675.3 Picea glauca | reverse complement strand
ATTCATCATTTTTTTTTTTTAAGGTAGTCAAAATTTTACCCCTAGCGAAATTTTAGACTTAGTACTTAAATTCTTTACTGGGTGACATTTAATTAGGGAAATTGTTTTAAAATTTCTTAACCTGTTATTTGTCTTAGGGCCATCTAGGTTCATCCTTCTTTCATCATCAATGTGACGTGCCCTTCAGGACGCACTAGGTGCTCCAAGGGTGTCACTCGGCTTATCTATTTCCTTGCGCGACATGCCCTTCGGGATGCACTATGTGATCTAAGGGTGCCACTCACCCCTTGACTGATTGGTAGACATCAATAAATGCCAAAATAAGTGTATCACAGTATCATATGTCTATCTATCAAACAAAAATGGAAATTGCTAGTGCATATCATATGTGTCCTCCCAGGTCACCGAGTGTGGACTATAATTGTCCCACTAGACCTTGACCTGATCTACCGTTCGACGTCGTAGCTGTCGAATGCAATGATCTAAGATGCGGACCAATTCAACCATGACCACCCCCTCATCCAATACCTACAAGGAAATCATGTTAATAACATGAGTAGGATCACTAATATAATTTCTCATAACAGATACATGAAAAACATCGTGCATACGCCTCAAGGAATCAGGCAAGGCTAGTCGATAGGCCACGAGCTCCTTTCTCTCCACAATCTCGAAAGGTCCCATGAACCTAGGAGAGAGTTTAGCTCCCTTCCCAAACTTGATCGAACTCTTATGCAGTTTAACCCGCAAAAATACTCGATCGCCGACCTCGTAACTACAGTCGACACGGTGTGCATCGGCATAACTCTTATGTCAATCTTGCGCTTCTTTAATCCTTTGTCTTATTGTTTGCATTTTCTCTTCCATTTCATGGATCGCTTCTGGTCCCACTAGGACCGTATCCTTAAGCCAATCCCAACTCAAAGGCGTCTGACATGGTCTCCCATAAAGAAACTCGAAAGGCACCAACTTAATGGTGCTTTGGTAGCTGTTGTTGTAAGTGAACTTGACTAGTGGCAAGAATTCTTCCCAATGCTTTTGTTGGTCCATCATGTACATGCACAACATGTCCTCCAAGGTTTCGTTTGTTCATTCAGTATGTCCATCAGTCTTCGGGTGATACATAGTACTAAATTTAAGTTGGGTTCCCAAGGCCTCTTGGAAACTCATCCAAAATCATCCGGTAAACATCCATCCTCGATCGGATATAATCCTCTTAGGCATGCCATGCAGACTCACAATCTCACTGATGAAAACTCTAGCTATGTCAGGTGCCTAATACATCATACGCATAGGAATAAAGTGAGCACTCTTCGTCATAGTGTTTACTACTATGAAAACCGGGTCATGTCTCCTTACCGTCAGTGGCAATCCAACAATAAAATCCATCAAAATAACCTCCCATTTCGATTCTGGAATGGCACGTGGTTGTAATAATCCTTTTGGGTGTCTATGTTCAGCCTTTACCTACTGATATTCTAGACATTTGGCCACATAGTTGACTATGTCGGCCTTCATTCCCTTCCAGAAGAATAAGGGTTTAAGGTCAGCCCTCATCTTCGTGACTACCAGGTGAGCCATGTAAAATGCTCTATGATCCTCCCTTAGGATCAACATCGTCAACTCGTCGTTTGGCGGTACGTAAATCTGACCTTTAAACCTCAATAAACCATCACTATCAAAAGAAAATCCATCATATCATGGTACCATCACTATGTTTTTTCCGATAAAACCCTCAACCTCTTTGTACCAATCATCGTCACGTTATATAGTTACAATCTTTTCACGTAGATTCGTCTAAAGAGGCAACACCGAAAAGATGTGTGGTCTCCAACTCAAAGAATCCACCACTTGATCCACTGTTCCCTTTCTGTAAGTGATCTCAAAGTTGTACTTGCTAAGAAGTTTCGACGAACATCGTTGTCGTGCGTTCAAGTCACTTTGCATAAAAATGTGTTGTAGTCCACAATGGTCAGTCTTTAGTTCAAATTTCCATCCAACAAGGTAGTATCTCCAAACCTTTAAGGCATATACAATGGATAACAACTCCAAATCATGTGTCGCATAGTTCTCCTCATGCCTTCCCAGTTTCCTTGAAATGTAAGTGATTAGTCATCCATCTTGCATCAAGACTCTACCTAAGCCTTCCTTGGATGCGTCAGTGCATACCAAGAAGTCCATGTCCACGTCAGGGACCTTTAGTATTGGTGCTGCTGTCAACGATTCCTTGAGTCTCCAAAATTCTCCTACGCATTTCTCGGTCCATACAAACTTCTTGTTCTTCTTCTGCAACTCTATGATCAGACTTGATATCCTTGAAAATCCCTTGTTGAACCGTCGATAGTATCCTGCTAAACCCATCAAGCTACGCACTTCTCGGACATTCGTCAGTGCAGGCCATTCAATAATAGCCTTGACCTTGGCTAGATCCATGACGATGCCTTTGCCGGAGATGACATCACCTAAGTAGTGAATCTTTGATTGGTAAAATGAGCATTTGGACAACTTCCTATACAATTTGTGCTCTCGCAAACATTATAGCACCAAGCGCAAGTGCTCGTCATGCTCCTCCGTCATCCGAGAGTAAATCAAAATATCATCAATGAATACCTCGACGAACTTGTCCAAGTACTTATGGAACACCCCATTTATAAAACTCATAAATACCCTTGGGGTGCTTGTTAGTCCAAATGGTAAAATAGTAATTTCCTAATGTCCAAACCTTATCTTAAAGGCGATCTTAGGGATTTCATCATCCTTGATCTGTAACTTGTGATACCCTGATCACAAATCGATCTTGGAAAACACCGTCGCACCCTTCATTTGATCGAACAGGTCATCAATTCTCGACAATGGACACTGATTCTTGATGGTGGAATTGTTCAATTGATGGTAGTCAATACAAATCCTCCATGATCCATCCTTATTTCATATGAAAATAACAGGTGCACCCCAAGGTGACACACTAGGACGTATCAGTCCCAGGTCCAACAACTCTTTTAGTTGCACTTTTAGCTCTTGTAACTCTAGGGTTGGCATCCAATAAGGCATTCTTGCTATCAGTTCAGTCCCCAGTTTTAGTTCTATGGTAAACTCCAGCTCCCTCTTCGATAGCATCCCAGGTAACTTCTCTGCAAATACATCTACAAACACTTTCACCACTGGAAGGTGTTCTAGAACTTCCAGTACTCCCTTCTCGTTTAACACAAGGATCAAATAAAGCTTGCACCCCTTGCGCATACTCTTCTATAGTTGTATGGAAGAGATGAACCTCGGGGAAACTCCCTAGTTCCATCCTACAATCACATGATTCTCTCCCTCATCATCGATCAAGCTCAACCATTTTGTCTTACAATTGAGTATCGCCTCATGCGATTGCAACCAGTCCATATCAATCATGACATCATAAGATCCTAAGATCGTGATGTATAGGTTGGCACTTGTGATGAACTCTCCCAGGTTAAGGACATATCCTGTAACCTTTCCTCCAACCTTGTGTTTGGCTCCCAAAGCCATCTCCACGAAGCTAAACTTGTCCTGTTCAATTGCCTTTACCTTAATCCTTTTTAGTGCTGCACCAAAAATGAAACTCTTGGTAGCAATGGGATCTATGAAAATGTTAAGGGTTTGGTCAACGATGGTACTTGTCATCTCGAGAACAGTCGACTAGTGCTTTACCTGGTGGTTATTCACTGCTGCATGAATCCGATGGGCCTTACCCATATCTCCCACGATTGTGGGTCTGACTAATACGGATTCTCTAGTCCTCTCCACCATGAAATCATGCTGGTAGTGTGGCTCTCCACACGTCCAACATCCCTTTTTTGGCCCAGTGATCCTGGTACCGGAAGTAGAAGATGATGACTCACTGACCTGGAATCATGGTATGTTCTGCTGAACATGCCTAAACTATTGCTATTGCGGGCGATGTTGTTGCTGATGTTGTGTTCCCCGATAAGGTGTTCGCTGTTGAGGCATCAATCGTTGGGGTGTAGTGAAAGTGGAACCCCTCTGGAAGCCACGATATCCCGGTGTATGTATGGCTGGTGTCTGATACTGTTGTGCTCCAGATGACACCTACCCTGTTGGTCTCACTAGAGTCTTGGTTTGACCCCCACTGATAAGCTCCTCCTATGCTATGAGGGCCTTTTGGATGGAATCATGCAAGGTTTGAGGGATCAAAATCCGAACCTTTGCACGCAGGATGCCATTACGGCTAAACACGAACCTGTTGAACTTAATTTTCTTAGTGTTAAGGTGCGGAGGATATCGGAGCAGCTCCATAAAATGGGCCTCATACTCCATCATCGTACAACCTTCCCGTCGTAAGGCGTTGAACTCATTGAGCTGACGCTCAATGAATTCCTCTAAAAGATACCTCTCTCGGAACCATTCCTCGAACAGTTCCCATGACACATCTTCCACGACCATGTTTAGCTAGAGTAGGAGCATCTTCCATCATAGAAGAGAGCTCCCCTTCAATTGAAATACCGCCATGCAGACCTTCATGTTGGAGGTATAATGGTGAAGTGTGAAGCACATCACCATGTTCTCCAACCATGCCTTGGCAGCTACGCCATCCGGGGCACCAAATAACTCAGGAAATTTAACCTTCTCGAGTTCATAGTGAATGCTACCATTACCATTCAGTGCATGTGGCGAAACCTCAATGGGTGTCGGTGCCATGGCCTCATCTCTATCCAAACGGTTGATCAGTGCCTCAGACATGCACTGAAAAGATCTCATCATTCTGACTACATCACCAACCGCTATCTGCTCTTGTCCGAGAACCTGCTTGTCTCCCTGGAGTTAGACCTCTCAGGTGTGGATGCTACTAGAGGCGTCACGCCTCCTCCCCTCACACCCCGTCGTTTGCCTCCATGACGTCCTCTAACCATGTTTACCTTGATGCACACAAGACAACTCGATCATCTACAGTATAATCAATTATATCAACGAAATTCATAGTGATCCCAAGTCACGGGTTGAACTTGGCTCTGATACCATATGTAATGAACCTCCTCATTACAACAACAACCTCTTATAACAAGTGCAATTTTTTTTTTTGTGTGTGCACCTGTGTACAAGGGTAATAAATACATTCGACTTTGCATCGCCACAGGACGATGAACATGACACATGCAACTGGGACCACAACATAACAACCTAAGATGCACATCAATCTTCTGGAAACAAAAAATGGCAATCAACCGACAACATAAATAAGACTGACTACCTGCCCATCCTACCCTGCAATGGTTAGGACATCCAATATACATAAGCAACACTCAAGCCCAGGTTCCCATCGATTCTTACCATTTAAGGTCTCACGGCTAGCGACTGTTCTAAGGAACACAGAGGTGTCTACATCCTGCCCGACACAAGCAGACCAAGCCTACTAAGCTAAGGACCATCATCCTAACAACGCCACGCGCCATAGACAATACACAAAATTAAAATCTATATCAACGAACTTATCCATAATCTGGATGTGTGTAGCTTTTAATCAAGTATCACATAAGAAAATCAACATGAGGGATTTTTCATTATTAAGTGGTGTGCTCTCAATGAAATGAAAATTAAGAACCACATTTTCAAGTCACCTTCATAACCCTACAAATCGGAAGAACTTCTAACCAACAATGAAACTAGAGTACCACTATTGATAAGTGTACATGGCATTACAACGTAAAAACCGTTAACATTAACTKAAAATGATGGCAATTGATTAAGAAGATMTTTAAGAAGTATTTTTATCTCTTTTKAAAAAMAAATGTTACAAGGACCAATCACATYCAATAGAACATACTAAAATATCTAGTTTCTTAWGGAAAGGAAACAATAGAACAAACTCATTTATATCAATARCARAACAAATGATAGAATTATATATCAACTAATTTTTAATACTTGTTCTCCAATGATATGAGAACCATCAATTATATTTAACTCTAGATTACATCAATAATACATTTATTGTGATAATATACCTCCCATACTCTAAAGCAAACTCATGCAATACTCATTATTTATAAGCTAACTAGATTGTCTAGATTAGGATTTAACCATTAATTCTCAATCATTATATAATTAAAATCCCTCATTTTAAACCAGGATGTTGCCATTAAAATAAATAATGAAGCAAAGATCAAGGCATTTAAGATCAATAACTAGCATTTAATGTAAGGCAAAAGACATGGTATTTAAAAATAAGGCAATTAATAAGGCCAATGTAAAATCTCTCTGCCAGGTAAAAAGAATAAAGGTAAGGACTAATGCAAGTAGAAGACTGTCTCAGAAGAGGGTCACTGTCCAGATGGCCCCCTATCAAATTTACTGCCAATTTTAGTGTTCGTGTACTAATTCAGCATCGTCATGTGTCAAGGTTATTGTTATAACGCAGCGAGGGCAATCTAACACGATAGCATGAGTAAGAAAGGAGGGCTATCTTGTAAGGAAATAGAAGGTTCGTTTCTCCAATGTTATTTAACATCCACACAGACCCCAAACTAAGTCCACAATCATCTCAAGATCCAATTTGAGTAGGATTTGAGCAACTACCATTTGGTCCAAAAGTTGACATGGATTCTGATTTTCATTTTTTTAATTTAATTTAAAATCTGAATTGCAGGTTTTCTAATATTCATTTAAAAATAAAAATTGAAACTTTGAAAATGTAGGGATTTATATATTCATTTTAAAATAATAAAAATCAAAAAATGGAAATGCAGGAATGGTCTAAAGCGATTCCCCCAAAAGAGTTTACACGATTCGGCTATTAAATAAGGCCACCGAAGGTTACAAGTAGTGGAAAAATCATGCCCATTTAGTGCAACGCATTCGGCCTACCCACATTCTAAATCCACTCCAGAGTAGACGACCTCAAACCAAAGCATTTCACAATAAAAGGGGAATACAAATTATGTTGTAGCAACATAGTCAATGAAGACGTAAACAAATGCAGAATGAAACATTATAAAATCCCTATCTCTTAAACATTCTAAAATCACAGAGATACATTCTAAAATCGTAGAGAAATCGCTGAGATATATATAATTGCTTCCTAAAGTAAGGATATATGCATTCGTTGGTGTATGTATAAATGCTTTCTAAAATAAGGAATTATTCCTTCATGGCTATATACATAGATGCCTTCTGAAATAAGGAGTTATGCATTCACTGGTATATACATAAATGCTTTCTGAAATAAGGGAATATGATGTCACTGATTAATTAAATGAATGAATAGGAAGCCAATAGATATGTAAAGTGTAGTGCAGATAGAGGATCATGCTGGCAGAAACACCGATGAATCACACATTAGCTAAGGGATAAGGCGGTCATGTAATAATAGGAATCACAGACCCCAAAGATAAGGCCTCCATTCAATCACTTACAATCAAGTATAAATTTAGATGCAGTCACGAACCGTCAAATCAAGTTGCCATACAACAGGTAACTGGAAATCATAGAGAACAACATACCCTACGAAAAAAAAGAGGGGATACAAACGCAGAAGGTAATGAGCAGATCACAAGAAGAAGGGATAAACAATGTAGAGGTATTCAAACTCAAGAAGGCGCACGACAATCATTTAGCCAAGGACAAACAATGGAGGGCATTGAGATCCATAGGTCTTTTAACGCTAAGGCAATGCTCGTAGATCAGGCTCTTGGCCGACTGCTCAAGTGAGGAATGGTGAGCTAGGGATGAAGGATAACAACCTCAAGGTCAGATCAACACATAGGGTGGTCATGACATGTGGGAAGACGAAGGTCGCAGAAATCAATCAACCAAACATTTAGCCAGGCTATAAAATTTCAGTCATGAAACTAGTCAAACAGTTTACCTGCCCAATACACAAGCAGATCTAAAAGCATACATCCTACAACATTCTATCAATCAATCAAAAAAATGTACCATTTCCTATTTTCCTACTCCGAGTGACGTCCGTGCGCTCCATGCAACTCCCGCTCACCGACTGTCGAGACTACACCGGTACCTCCCAACTAATGCTAGGGGTAATCTTCTTCCCCCTTAGCCCCCCAAGCCACAAAGGGCCCACACACACTATCCATAGGTTTCATCTAGCTCCCATATCCCCTCACAAGGCCAAGCTACCACTCCTCTCTAAGCTGGGTATCCCAACACCCACAAGTAAATCAGTCAAGTCGATATTTCTGCAGTGTAACGTTACACAAACAGAAGATGATTCTTTCTCCTTCTCCTTTCTTCATTATATAGAATTTTCCACTTCCTCTCTTTCCTAAAATCTCATTTAATTAATGTTTTTAAAATAAATTCTTAAAAATTCTTCATGCAAGTGTCCCTCATCCTCTATATTCCTCCATTAATTAATTTCTTTAATTAAGTAAATATCTTTATTTCCCTCACCCACCTAGAGTTACTCCTAGAATCACTCCTAGGTCTCCCTAGATTCCCTTACAGGTTTAAAAGGTTTTCCCTATTATGAAATTGCTAAATCAGTTTAAAATTAGAAATCTTTTAAATGTTGATTCCTTACTAAGTTGACTTCCTGCTTTTTCCCTTAAGTTCTCCTTTTTCCTTTTTATGTTACCTCCTTTCCCTAGTTTCCTATTTTTTTTATTTTCCCTCTTTCCCCTTTTACTTAGAACTCAAAAAGGAAGGTGTGGAATATAACCCCTTTTCCCTTTTATCATTAATTTAGTATCTTTTAAATTATCAAATGATAAAATAATTAATTCCCTCTTCACTTTTATATCCACATATTTTATTTCTTACTAATAATTTAATTTCTTACACCCTTCATGTTACAAAATTTTATGAAGACCATAGTTATTACTTAAGTGGTTTTTATTTTAAATTTTATTATTTTATTTCATTTTATCTATTTAATTTATTATATATATATATTTATATATTCATTATTTTTTTTTAAGGTAGTCAAAATTTTACCCCTAGTGAAATTTTAGACTTAGTACTTAAATTATTTACTGGGTGACATTTAATTAGGGAAATTGTTTTATAATTTATTAACCTGTTATTTGTCTTAGGGACATCTAGGTTCATCCCTCATTCATCATCAATGCGACGTGCCCTTCAGGATGCACTAGGTGCTCCAAGGGCGCCACTCGCCTTATCTGTTCCCTTGCGCGACATGCCCTTCGGGATGCACTACGTGCTCTAAGGGTGCCACTCACCTCTTGACTGATTGGTAGACATCAATAACCCCTGGAGTCAACACTTCTCTAGTTGAACTTGTGGGAGATTAAGGGATTGTAAGGAATAAGGCCCCCACCTTAGTGCGCGCCCCTTAGAATCATTGTGAGTGACTGTCGTAGTCTGCCCTCACGACATCGTGGGTCCTCTCGAACTAGGTAATCGTTAACCTACAGTTTGAGCCATGGTGGGAGTGCTAGTAGATTGTCGAAGGGCTGTTGTCCACACCTCTCCCTCAACATCTATGGTAGGCATGTGTGACCCCTTTACTCCATATGTGAGTTTGGTCGGCAAGCTATCGTCAGCCTGCATCATCAACAAATCATGTCAGAATATATCCACATCATATCATCTAATCAGATGCACTAATATCACAATAAAACAATCAAACCTCAATGGCACACTCCCTGACTCGATCCAGATTCCAAGGGGTTCCATCGATGCCTCTGCATCCTCAAGGTCCCAAAACCCTGCACACTCAGTAAAACCCAGTCAATAACACTTGTCTATGTCAATGTAGTAAAACAACATGTCATCTACCCATAACGCATCATAATAAAGTCAAATGTTTTTAATAACATAAAGATTCGGATAACTTGTAAGAAAGTGTCATAAAAAAATAAGTTCGCTCAGTGTGCCAGAGCGGGATGTTACATACACCCCTCTTGGTCTAAACTTTTTCCCAAAGTTTCACAGTATAAATGCCAAAATAAGTGTATCACAGTATCATATGTCTATATATCAAACAAAAATGGAAACTGCTAGCGCATATCATATGTGTCCTCCCAGGTCACCGAGTGTGGACTATAATTGTCCCACTAGACCTTGACCTGATCTACCATTCGACGTCGTAGCTGTCGAATGCGATGATCCAAAATGCGGACCGACTCAACCATGAGCACCCCCTCATCCAATACCTACAAGGAACTCATGTCAATAACATGCGTAGGATCACTAATATAATTTCTCATAACAGATACATGAAAAACATCGTGCATACGCCTCAAGGAATGAGGTAAGGCTAGTCGATAGGCCACAAGCTCCTTTCTCTCCACAATCTCAAAATCTCCCATGAACCTAGGAGAGAGTTTAGCTCCCTTCCCAAACTTGATCGAACTCTTATGCAGTTTAACCTGCAAGAAGACTCGATCGTCGACCTCGTAACTACAGTCGACACGGTGTGCATCGGCATAACTCTTATGTCAATAATGTGCTTCTTTAATCCTTTGTCTTATTGTTTTCATTTTCTCTTCCATTTCTTGGATCGCTTCTGGTCCCACCAGGACCGTATCCTTAACACAATCCCAACTCAAAGGCGTCTGACATGGTCTCCCATAAAGAAACTCGAAAGGCACCATCTTAATGGTGCTTTGGTAGCTGTTGTTGTAAGTGAACTCCACTAGTGGCAAGAATTCTTCCCAATGCTTTTGTTGGTCCATCACGTACATGCACAACATGTCCTCCAAGGTTTCGTTTGTTCATTCGGTATGTCCATCAGTCTCCGGGTGATACATAGTACTAAATTTAAGTTGGGGTGTTTGTTAATCCAAACACCCATTGGTGTTTGTTAATCCAAATGGTAAAACAATAAACTCGTAATGTCCAAACCTCATCTTAAAGGCGATATTAGGGATGTCATCGTCCTTGATCCGTAACTCGTGATACCCTGATTGAAAATCAATCTTGGAAAACACCGTCGCACCCTTCATTTGATCGAACAGGTCATCAATTCTCGACAATGGACACTGATTCTTGATCGTGGCCTTGTTCAGTTGATGGTAGTCAATACAAAGCCTCCATGATCCATCCTTATTTCATATGAAAATAATAGGTGCACCCCAAGGTGACACACTAGGACGTATCAGTCCCAGGTCCAACAACTCTTTTAGTTGCATTTTAGCTCTTGTAACTCCAGGGTTGACATCCAATAAGGCGTTCTTGCTATCAGTTCAGTCCCCAGTTTTAGGTCTATGGTAAACTCCAGCTCCCTCTTCGATAGCATCCCAGGTAACTCCTCTGCAAATACATCTAGAAACACTTTCACCACTGGAAGGTGTTCTAGACCTTCCGCTACTCCCTTCTCGTTTAACACAAGGATCACATAAAGCTTGCACCCCTTGTGCATACTCTTCTATAGTTGTAAGAAAGAGTTGAACCTCGGGGAAACTCCCTAGTTCCATCCTACAATCACATGATTCTCTCCCTCATCATCGATCAAGCTCAACCATTTTGTCTTACAATTGAGTATCGCCTCATGTGATTCCAACCAGTCCATATCAATCACGACATCATAATATCCTAAGATTGTGACGTATAAGTTGGCACTTGTGATGAACTCTCCCAGGTTAAGGACATAGCCCGTAACCTTTCCTCCAACCTTTTGTTTGGCTCCCAAAGCCATCTCCACGAAGTTAAACTTGTCCTGTTCGATTTCCTTTACCTTAATCCTTTTTAGTGTTACACCAGAAATGAAACTCTCGGTAGCACCGGGATCTATGAAAATGTTAAGGGTCTGGTCAACAATGGTACTTGTCATCTCGAGCACAGTCGACTAGTGCTTTACCTGGTGGTTATTCACTGCTGCATGAATTCGATGGGCCTTGATCATATCTCCCATGGTTGTGGGTCTGACTAATCCAGATTCTCTAGTCCTCTCCACCGTGAAATCACGCTGGTAGTGTGGCTCTCCACACGTCCAACATCTCTTTTTTGGCCCAGTAATCCTGGTACCCGAAGTAGAAGATGACGACTCACTGACCTGGAATCATGGTCTCTTCTGCTGAACATGCCTAAACTGTTGCTATTGCGGGCAATGTTGTTGTTGATGTTGTGGTCCCCGATAAGTTGTTCGTTGTTGAGGCATCAGTCGTCGGGGTGTAGTGAAAGTGGACCCCCTTTGGAAACCACGATATCCTGGTGTATGTCTGGCTGGTGTCTGATACTGTTGTGCTCCAGATGACACCTACCCTACTGGTCTCACTAGAGTCTTGGTCTAACCCCCACTGATAAGCTCCTCCTATGCTATGAGGGCCTTCTGGATGGAATCATGCAAGGTTTGAGGCATCAAAATCCGAACCTTTGCATGTAGGATGCCGTTATGGCCAAAAACGAACCTGTTGACCTTAATTATCTTAGTGTTAAGGTGCGAAGGATATCAGATCAGCTCCATAAAATGGGCCTCATACTCGAGCATCGTACAACCTTCCTGTCGTAAGGCGTTGAACTCATGGAGCTGACGCTCAATGAATTCCTCTAAAAGATACCTCTCTCGGAACCATTCCTCAAAATGTTCCCATGATACGTCTTCCACGACCATGTTTAGCTAGATTAGGAGCGTCTTCCATCATAGAAGAGAGCTCCCCTTCAATTGAAAGACCGCCATGCATACCTTCATGTTGGAGGTATAATGGTGAAGTGTGAAGCACATCACCATGTTCTCCAACCATGCCTTGGTGGCTACGCCATCCGGGGCACCAAAGAACTCGGGAAATTTAACCTTCTCAAGTTCACGGTGAATGCTACCATTACCATCCAGTGCACGCGGTGAAACCTCAATGGGTGTCGGTGCCCTGGCCTCATCTCTATCCAAATGGTTGATCAGTGCCTCAGACATGCGCTGAAAAGATCTCATCATTTTGACTACATCACCAACCGCTATCTGCTCTTGTCCGAGAACCTACTTGTCTCCCTAGGGTTAGACCTCTCAGGTGTGGATGCTACTAGAGGCGTCACACCTCCTCCCCTCACACCCCATCGTTTGCCTCCACGACGTCCTCTAACCATGATTACCTTCATGCACACAAGACAAATCGATCAACTACAGTATAATCAATTATATCAACGAAAGTCATAGTGATCCCAAGTCACGGGTTGAACTTGGCTCTGATACCATATGTAATGAACCTCCTCGTTACAACAACAACCTCTTATAACAAGTGCAAATTTTTTTTTTTGTGTGCACGTGTGTACAAGGGTAATAAACACATTCGAATCTGCATCGCCACACGACGATGAACATGACACATGCAACTGGGTCCACAACATAACGACCTAAGACGCACATCAATCTTCTGGAAGCAAAGAATGACAATCAACCGACAACATAAATAAGACTGACTACCTGCCCATCCTACCCTGCAATGGTTAGGACCTCCAATACACATAAGCAACACTCAAGCCCAGGTTCCCATCGATTTTGACCATTTAAGGTCTCACGGCTAGCGAATGTTCTAAGGAACACGGAGGTGTCTACATCCCGCCCGACACAAGAAGACCAAGCCTACTAAGCTAAGGACCATCATCCTAACAATGCCACGCGCCATAGACAATACACAAAATTAAAATCTATATCAATGAACTTATCCATAATCTGGATGTGTGTAGCTTTCAATCAAGTATCACATAAGAAAATCAACGTGAGGGATTTTTCATTATTAAGTGGCGTGCTCTCAATGAAATGAAAATTAAGAACCACATTTTCAAGTCACCTTCATAACCCTACAAATCGGAAGAACTTCTAACCAACAATGAAACTAGAGTACCACTATTGATAAGTGTACATGGCATTACAACGTAAAAACCGTTAACATTAACTGAAAATGATGGCAATTGATTAAGAAGATATTTAAGAAGTATTTTTATCTCTTTTTAAAAACAAATGTTACAAGGACCAATCACATTCAATAGAACATACTAAAATATCTAGTTTCTTATGGAAAGGAAACAATAGAACAAACTCATTTATATCAATAGCAGAACAAATGATAGAATTATATATCAACTAATTTTTAATACTTGTTCTCCAATGATATGAGAACCATCAATTATATTTAACTCTAGATTACATCAATAATACATTTATTGTGATAATATACCTCCCATACTCTAAAGCAAACTCATACAATACTCATTATTTATAAGCTAACTAGATTGTCTAGATTAGGATTTAACCATTAATTCTCAATCATTATACAATTAAAAGCCCCAATTTAAAACTAGGATGCTGCCATTAAAATAAATAATGAAGCAAAGATCAAGGCATTTAAGATCAATAACTAGCATTTAATGTAAGGCAAAAGACATGGTATTTAAAAATAAGGCAATTAATAAGGCCATGGTAAAATCTCTCTGCCAGGTAAAAAGAATAAAGGTAAGGACTAATGCAAGTAGAAGACTGTCTCAGAAGAGGGTCACTGTCCAGATGGCCCCCTATCAAATTTACTGCCAATTTTAGGGTTAGTGTACTAATTCAGCATCGTCATGTGTCAAGGTTACTGTTATAATGCAGCCAGGGCAATCTAACTCGCTAGCATGAGTAAGTAAGGAGGGATATCTTGTAAGGAAATAGAAGGTCCATTGCTCCAGTGCTATTTAGCATCCACGCAGACCCCAAACTAAGTCTACAATCATCTCAAGATCCAATTTGAATAGGAGTTGAGCAACTACCATTTGGTCCAAAAGTTGACATGGATTCTGATTTTCATTTTTTAAATTTAATTTAAAAACTGAATTGCAGGGATTCTAATATTCATTTAAAAATAAAAATTGAAACATTGAAAATGTAGGGATTTATATATTCATTTTAAAATAATAAAAATGAAAAAATGGAAATGCAGGAATGGTCTAAAGCGATTCCCCCAAAAGAGTTTACACGATTCAGCTATTAAATAAGGCCACCGAAGGTTACAAGTAGTGGAAAAATCGTGCCCATTTAGTGCAACGCATTCGGCCTATCCACATTCTAAATCCACTCCAGAGTAGACGCCCTCAAACCAAAGCATTTCACAATAAAAGGGGAATGCAAATTATGTTGTAGCAACATAGTCAATGAAGACGTAAAAAAATGCAGAATGAAACATTATAAAATCCCTATATCTTAAACATTATAAAATCACAGAGATACATTCTAAAATTGCAGAGAAATCACTGGAATACATATAATTGCTTCCTGAAATAATGATATATGAATTCGCTGGTGTATGTATAAATGCTTTCTGAAATAAGGAATTATGCCTTCACGGGTATATACATAGATTCCTTCTGAAATAAGGAGTTATGCATTTGTTGGTATATACATAAATGCTTTCTAAAATAAGGGAATATGCTATCACTAATTAATCAAATGAATGAATAGGTAGTCAATAGATAAGTAAAGTGTAGTGCAAATAGAGGATCATGATGGAAAATACATCGATGAGTCACACATTAGCTAACGGATAAGGAAGTCATGTAATAATAGGAATCACATACCCCACGAGATAAGGCCTCCATTCAATCGTTTACAGTCAAGTGTAAATTCAGATGCAGTCACAAACCATCAATTCAAGCTGCCATACAACGGGTAATGGGCAATTGCAGAGAACAACATACCCTCCGAAAACAAAGAGGGGATACAAACGCAGAATGTAACGAGTTGATCGCAAGAAGAAGGGATAAACAACGCAGAGGTATTCAAACTCAAGAAGGCGCATGACAATTATTCATCCAAGGACAAACAATGGAGGTAGACAGATAAAAGGTTCACCTTCGCTTCACCATCCTCACATATAAAAGCAGGGCATTGAGATCCATAGGTCTTTTAACACTAAGACGACGTTCGTAGATCAGGCAATGACTAGTGAGCTAGGGATGAAGGATAACAACCTCAAGGTCAAATCAACACACAGGGTGGTCAGGACATGGGGGAAGATGAAGGTCGCGGAAATCAATCAACCAATCATTCAGCCAGGATATAAAATTTTATTCATGAAACTATTCAAACAGTTTACCTACCCAATACACAAGAATATCTAAAAACATACATCCTACAACATTCTATCAATCAAACGAAAAAGTGTATCGTTGCCTATTCACCTTCTCCGAGTGACGTCCTCACGCTCCATGCAACTCCCACTCGTCGACCGTCTAGACTACACTGGTACCTCCCAGCCAATGCTAGGGGTACTCTTCTTCCCCCTTAGCCCCCCGAGCCGCAAAGGGGCTACACACACTATCCAGAGGTTTCGTCTAGCTCCCATATCACCTCGCAAGGCCGAGCTACCACTCCTCTCTGAGCTGGGTATCCCAACTCCCACAAGTAAATGAGTCAAGTCGATATTTCCCCAGTGTAACATTCCATGAACAGAAGATGATCCTTTCTCCTTCTCCTTTTTTCATTATATAGAATTTCCCACTTCCTATCTTTCCTAAAATCTCATTTAATTAAATTTTTTAAAATAAATTCCTAAAAATTCTTCTCCGTACAAGTGTCCCTCATCCCCTACATTCCTCCATTAATTGATTTCTTTAATTACGTACATATCTTTATTTCCCTCACCCACCTAGAGTTAATCCTAGAATCACTCCTAGGTGTCCCTAGATTCCCTTACATGATTTGAAGGCTTTCCCTATTATGAAATTGCTAAATCAATTTAAAATTAGAAAGCTCTTAAATGTGGATTCCTTACTAAGTTGACTTCCCTCTTTTTCCCTTAAGTTCCCCTTTTTCCTTTTTATGTTACCTCCTTTCCCCAGTTTCATATTTTTTCGATTTTCCCTCTTTCCCCTTTTACTTAGAACTCAAAAAGGTAGGTGTGGAATATAACCCCTTTTCCCTTATATCATTAATTTAGTATATTTTAAATTATCAAATGATAAAATAATTAATTCCATCTTTACTTTTATATCCACATATTTTATTTCTTATTAATAATTTAATTTCTT
>JZKD02S1834944.1:71851-81878 GCA_000966675.3 Picea glauca | reverse complement strand
TTATTATGTTTTATATAGTTTTTATTTATCATATGTGTTTTTATATGTTTTTAATGTTTTAATTAATTTAAATTTTTAAATTGTTTTATATTTATATTTGTTTTATTTTTAATATTAAATGGTTTTATTTTTTAGGTCTTTTTTTTTTTAAATTTAATCATTTAATTAATTATGGTTTATTAGTTACAAACGTAGGGGTTCATTAATTATTGATTAATTAGTAATTAATTTATTATTAACAAGCCTAACCTAGTTTTATTAATCTACCTACACTAATCTAATTAAATTAACTTTATTAAGCTAATTAGTATTAAAAGATGTCATTAACCATTTACTATTAACCTAATGTTTTTTTTTATCCTAAGCTTGTTTGTTCATGTAGGGACGAAAATGGCAAAGGGATGAAGAAATGGAGGGTGAGGGAATGAAAGGTGCAACAGGGTGATGAAGGATTGGGAGAAATGGATGGAGGGAAAAATGAAATCAACTGAGCCCAACAAGCTAGATGTCTTCGTCACGAGAGCAATGCCAAATAGGTAGCTGAAGAATCAAATCACCTATGATTATATGACCCCAACATAGGCTCCAATGGGGGATGACAACTCTCCAGGAGGTGTCAGGAACCACAAATCTATGAATAGGCAGACCAATGCCTTATCCAATGGGCTGATCCCAAAAATTTATTTTGCAACCTGTACCTATTCTGATATTTCAACTGAAACCAAATCAAACTGAAGATTTAAATTTTGAAATTGAGATTGAATTTTTTTTGAAAGGGATGCTCAAAGAGCTGAGCTTATTTGCACATTGCTACCTACCCTACACTATTAGAAATCATGTTGAGTTAAATTATACAAAAATGTTAATGAAGCCAATCAAGTCGCTGCTGAAACAAGTGGATTGCTTGACTACTTGTCAACACAATCAAAAGGAAACTTGACCTTTTGTCCACAGAATCAAAACTGCAAAGTGTAATGGCCAATGTTGAAAACATGATTGATCATGTATGCTGAAAAATCTTCCATGTAGTCTACTATAGGATCAGGAAAGGCACGAACTATTTCTTGACTTTCAACAAATTTATGGTCACAATTGGGTATGGAACATATGATTTTTACATCGTTATACAGTTCTTGATATGGCTGGAAATTTTCTACTGAACTTTGAAATGAGACTCCTGCTGAAACAAACCATGAAAGAGACTGCCTAATCATGTCTTGATCATAGATGCTTTTAAGCTCATAACTGGAAAATGGACCATGACTTTGAAAACACAAGTCATCGAACACATCAGCTATTCGATCTTGCATGGACTGAGATGACTGTTTTATTGATTCCAATACAAATTCTTGATTTTTTGTGTTCTTATCAACCATGACATGATTAAAAAATTTCTTCAAAAACTGAAATGAATTGAAGGTTAATGGTATAGATTTATAATGCATTGATTCATATTCTATTTGAAGATCAATGTAACTCATGGGCTGCAAATTTGGATCAAGAGCAACTTCTATGTCATCAATGACATCTCCCACTGATTCATTAGAACATTCTCCATCCCTACTATTGACCATTTGCTTATAGTTTTCTCTCAGAAACTGAAATGAAGAGAAACATAAGGGCAAAGAATTTCCACTTACTTTGATATTTTTTGCATTTTCCTCGTTGTTTTCATGATTTTTGTGCAAAGGTTGATTGTCATATTTGATCTGTAACTGAGCGTCCTTCTCCCAAAATCATGCCACTGGTTTCTTTGAACAATTAACATCTATTTCAATCACATAATCATCATCATACTGATCATACTTGGGTAGATTATCCAGGTAAGAAATGTCATCAAACATGCACATCATATCAGTTGGTTGTTCCTCTGCAAGATGAGATTGATTCTCATTTTTGACCAGATTGTGAATTGAATACATAAAGTAATCATTTTCTGGTTTATGATACCAAGGGTGAGCTACAAAAGTTCTGGGAATAGTGACCCTTTCTTTCTCTACAACTAACATAACATGGTGTCTTTGAACAACAAGTTTTTCTCTCATGATAATCCTGTGCAACATTTCTTCCATTGTACTTGCCAAAATGTCTAGCTTCACCTCTGAGGATGTCAGATGCTCCTTTTCTTTGTTCTTTTTGTCTTCTGCCTCCAACTTTGACCTTTTGATCAACAAATGGGCTTCCACACTTATTGCACTATCTTGAATTTCTTTGAGTGTTGTGGTGTTTCTTTCCCTCAACTGAAATGCCATTTCTAGATCAAAGGTATTTGGATAGTGTAAGAGAGATAAATCATGAGGAGGATTTATATCAACCGACATTGAATGGTAGACTTGATTGAATCTAGCTGAAAATTGTTGCACTATTTCTCCTGGATGTCTTTTCAAGTGATCATATTCTTCCAAAATGAGGAAGGGATTCCTCTTGATCACCCATTGATCCAAGAAAGAATTCACAAACTGGTTGAGATCATTGATGCTTGCAGCTGGCAGATCTTTATACCATTTCTTAGCTTTACTTTGCAAAGATAAAACAAAACTCCTAATGTAGACATCATCTTCTTCCACCTCAAAAAGGTCAAGATAATTTTCAAAACCTTGAATGTGTTTTTCAGCAGTGATATAGCCATATTCTCCATCAAATCTGGGGAGATATTTGAAGTAATTGGCAGGGAAATCATGGAGTATGGGAGGTAAGACAAGAAGCTTGTATATATCTTGGATTTTCACAGGTGCAGGAGTATGTACATGGATTGTAACACTAGGCTTAACCTCTTGAGGCTCATTAGGTTGAACATTCTCTTCATAAATTTTGGCAGTATCATCTGGAGCAGGATCATGAGAAGGGAAGAAATAATTAAAAATAAAACCTATCATATCTTAGATAAACTTCCATCTTAAATACCTGATCTTTTCAGATGGTTTGGTCATGTTTCAGGTTCTTCTTCCAGTGGATTCTTTGAATTGGAACTAATCTGGAGTTGATTGGAGTCACCGAGTGGATGATTTAACCTTCTTGTGTCTGATCACTATCCACCATCAGTGATCGGATCTGGAACTTGATACACTTTTCTGAGGAACATTCCCAGTATGGTTGCCACTATGTTAGTACTCTATAATTTCTCAGGCTGAGGAAGAAATGGTCAGAGGTAACTACAAAACCACTTTGAATTCAAGGATCTATCCCTCCAAGAATCAGAGAGGTATCTCTTTGTATGATTTAGCTTTATTTGCTGGGAATTTTAGGCTAGTTATAAGAGTACAGGGTTTGGTTGGATCAGAGAAAATAGGCCATTGGGCAATGGAGTCGCAGTTAAGAATGGATCAAAACCAAGTCATAACATACTAATATGCAGGGAAAGGTAGGCAAATCCATTGGATCTTCATGAATTTAATGCATGAAGGAGATGAAAAGGTCTAGAAATCAAATAAAAAACAGAGCAATCAAGAAAAATGTTTTCAATCTTCAGTGGAAAACATAAAAACTATTCCAAGCCAGAGACAAAGGGTACATTAAAAAGAATTCTTCTTTTAATTTTCTCAGAACAATTCAGAAGGTAGGAAGTATTTGTGATAACAGAAAAACAAATTTACAGAGAAGAGATACACTTCACCAATGGAATCTGTCACAAGAATCCTGCAATGATCACACTGTATTATTGAAAAATGAATCAAATGGTCTCTGTGGACTACTTTACAAAATTGGTCCTATCCTACTAACTGGTCTCAAATAATCAACCATTTTACATTTGAATTATAATCATATATATAGAAATTATCACCCAGGATCAATAGTTCAAATTCAACAACCGGACCAAAAATAGAAACAAATCCCTGAAAATTTTGAACTATCTGCCATCAAAGATGGGCCGAACTTTTGAAAATAAGGGTCAAATCAGACGCTTGTGTCTCCAAAAATATGACAAATATGCAAAAAATGAAAGAGTTTATTGTATATGAGCCTGTCTTGAGTAAAAACCTCTCTCAGGTTTTCCAATTTCATCTCCATCTTTCCAAAACAACTACCGCAAAAACATGACAAAATTAGGAAACATGGAATCCTGAAAAATAGTGCTCAAATATGGCTTCGACTCTCAAAATTAGTTATACTTGTACAAAAAATGAGAGAGGTTATTGTTCTTCAGCCCGTTATGGAGAAAAATCTCTCTCGGGTTTTCAAAATTACTTCTTGTTTGCCCAGAAACGCTCTCGGAAAACAGGTGGTCAAACTATGCAAAAAATGTTTTTTTGATTTTGGGGGATGGTGGTTTTTAGAGGGGAAGGTGGTATCTCATGTTATCACCCTATAAGTTATAGGAATCAAATGGTGACTAGGATATTATCTGTCTCTAGTGTTTTTGTTGACAAATGATTTTTCATTCTACAAATAATTTGAAAAAAAAAAAGAAAAAAGAAAAGAAAAAGAAAAGAAAAGAAAAAGAAAGAAAGAAAAAGAGGGCATAAAAGAATTGAAATAAAAGCCCCATGCAATAATAATAACTTGGTCCATACCTTTCAAGCATGGCCAAGTTTTTTTTTAAATTTGATGTTGATAGGGTAGTGAATGATTTGGCTAAACAGTTTAATCTTAGCCAAAGTGTCTAGGTTAGATTAGTGAATAAATCTGGCCAGACTGTCTAATCTTGGTCAGATAGCCCCAGGGTAGAGTAAATGCTTAACCCAATAGTTTAATCTGGGTTAACTGTCATAGGCAGATAGGTTCATATGTAGGCTACTTGCTTTATTGTTTCATTCCAATAAAACCAACTTGATGTAAAAATGTCGCACCATGTCTCAAAAGCCTAAAAGATAGTTTGGTCGAAGCCCCTTGGTGGTGTCTATTTGAAAATTTGGGGAAAAAACCCATAAAATGCATTTATTCTAAGTTTTCCCCAGTGCATGTGTTCTCCGCTCCCATTTTAATGCTCCCTGCACATTTCGACGGTCCTGATCGCGGCGTCTAGATCTACGGTGCATAGAGCATTCTGGACCCCCCCGACCGTTCTGCTTTTAGCCGAGGGGGGGGAGGGGGGTCCAGAATCGCTGATAACATTTGTGCTCATATGGACGGCCCAGGGATGAGCGCTTAAATCAATGGTCCAGATTGGATTCCGGAACCCCCCCGTCCGTTCTGCCTTTAATGGAGGGGGGGGATCCAGAATGAGTGATAAAGAGTGCGCTTGGATCTATGGGTCAGAAATAGGCGCGCAGATCAATGGCCCACAATGGATTTTGGACCCCCCCCGAATGATCTTCTTTTAATCAAGGGGGGGGTCCGGAATGGTTATCTCCCTCTGGCGGGCCCCTTGTATTATGTGGCATAAATCTATTGGTCCCAAAGTCCCGTCACCATCTGCTATCTGACAGACCCCTGTCACTTATGGACATCACCTTCACTTGTTCCACTTGTCCCCGAGTCAGTCACATCCCATAACTGTTGTTAGTCCCCTCCCCCCTTTCACTCATGACTAGCCCCTTATTGCAACTTTTACCTCCAATCCCTAGCTGCCACATCACCCGTTCGTAGTTTTCAGCCACCTTCACCTGCCATCTCACCCCCAAGTGGCCCATTGTCCATTTATTACTGGATAACCTATCCGTTACCCAGATGGCCTGTCTCCCGCGCCCAATCGACCCCATTTTAAATAAAACTACCGTTATTTTGCCTACTTTCGCTATTCACCCGTCGCACCAGAGAAATTCACAGCTTACCCCTTTGTTACATTCCGTCGCCCTCATCCACATTCAGTCGACCCCACTAACTTTGTGTTTATTGTAGGTACTGTTGTAGAAATGGCGCCAAATCCCAGACAAGCAGAAGGAGAGGAGAATTTATTTCTCCCGCCTCCTGTCGACCTGGACAAGATCCCACTAGTCGACAAAGACAGATTAATCACAGATACCAAATGTGATTTCGATTTCTCAGACCTCCAATCATGGCTCAGGGAAGTGTTCCTGGACCAGAGTGATGAAATTGGACTCTGGGAGTCCAATTTACCCCTTTACCTTTTTCCCCAAATCCACCATTTTCCTGAGTTCGTGCTTAAATGTCAGGCTCACTATATTACTGAACAAAGAGTCGTCATCTCCTCATTCGGAGACACCCTGTTCCTCATCACGCCCGAAGACATAGACCAGATGATGCAAATTCCCTGTGTCGACTCTGCGTCTCCTTTCAACCTAGAAATTCTTACAGAGTTGTACCAGAAGATAAATTTTCCCTAGAGATCTCAAATATTCGAGCTTTTCCTTCCCACCTTCGCTCAATTCCCTTCCACAAATCCCCCTTTCCCGTCGTCCATGTTCTCCACTAAGGGAAACTAGGTCATTTCTTCCCTTTGTGCTTTGCTAGGGTACTATTCCGACCAATGGGTAGATGAGCCCATTCTGGGTTTTCTATCCATTTTCTCAACTGATGAAAAGCCCACCACCCAGTTTGATTTCAGCACCTTCTTGGCAGACAATATTCACGAACATATCGTGAATTTTGGCACAGAAGGTATGTTCAGATACTCGTCTATACTTCCCTACATGTTTGTTTTCTTTCAAGTAGATAAATTTAGTTTTTCCATGCAGAAGATGGACGTAGATGGAAGGCCTCAGGCAGTCACAACATGGACCTCTTTGCTAAAGCATAACTCCATAGAGTATAGTTTCAAGGCATTCATCGATCTTTTCTACCACCCTGTGGTAAGCATGCTAGGTGGCAGGCCCGAGCCTCGAATAAACGATGAAGTTCAGAGGATCCTACACCTCTCGGACAACACAAAGACCGGGGATTGGTACCTGTATCAAAACCATTCTGAGATCAGAGTATATGGGTGTGAGTTGGCACCCTATAAGCTGCCCAAATATGTGTCAATCAGAATCTTTGCTTTAGAGTATATAATACAAATCATGAATTCAGATGACATCCATTTTGTATCTTTGAAGAAAAAGTAGCATCTTAGAATCAAGGGGCAGATTGGCTCCTTCATCTACAACAGTCGTGGCGCCGGAGAAGAAGCGGACCAGATGCTGAGAGAGATGAAGTTTTTCTTAAGCTTCCCATGGCATTATGATCCATGCAGGATCATCTCAGAAATGCAAGTGAAGAAGAAAAACATCTCGTACGTTCATGAAACTAAGCCTGAAATTGAGAAATTCGCCAATCAGACTGTGTGGGTGCCTAATACCCTAGTCGAAGTGGAATAGTAGCTTCCCTTGACCACTGTGCCACCAATGACCATGCCATAGGTCCTTAAGGAAAAAATGCCTTGACAAGAATTATCTCTGCCTGTCACGGAGGTATCATTTGAAGAGTTCCAGTTGCACACTAAGAGGCCCAAGACAATTTCAGTTCCTGGTCCGACTGGAGAAAAAGAAGCCCCGCCTACCACAGTGGTCAAGTCTGTCATTCCACCTTTCGACTCAAGCCTACATAAGGACACCACCCCAGCAGTGCTAAATAAATCCTCAGACTCCCCACTAGACACTCAGCTGGGCAAGACTGGGCCCAAGTTGAGCATTTTCGAGAAGTACGAGCTGATTAAGAAAAATAATCAAACCCTCACCAGCAGTACTTACACTCAGTTTTGGATGCAGACGTCGACTGCGCAGCATAGGCTGCTGTCTGCATTTGACATAGAAAAGGGCAGGATGCACATGGCCTTCCTCTAGGCGCAGGTACCAGACCCCAAGGTGATCACAGACTACAAGAGGGCCACCTTCGAATTCCAGACGAAGGACGTGAACCCAACAGAATAGATGGATCTGCACAAACAGATAGGGGAAATGGTGTTCCATACGTTGGCGCATGCTTCCGCTTCTACAGCAAAATTACAGGTATCACTAAACAATGCTGAGACACAACTCAAGCTGGAGAAGATATCGTCCTTTGCGAAGGACAATAGAATCAAGACTTTGGAGGAGATGGTCCTCAAGATCGGCTATGATCCTTCGAACATCAAAGCTGCAGAGGAGATGATAAAGAAGAAGAATTCAGACATCGCCTCCTTGAGGAAACAACTAAAGCTCCCGCCCACAGAGGACTCGTAGGCGAAGGAGATAGCAGAGAAAGAAGGTGAGAAGGATGAAATGCTCAAGCTGCTCATGGAGTAGAACACACAACTCAAAGAAATGGAAGCTGAGATGAAGAGATTATTAAAAGAGAAGGAGTAGATGAAGCCAATGGAAGTCATTCCATTGAGTGCCATTCCGATTTCAGGAGAAAGCACAACAATAGTGACAGTAGTGCCATCCACAACTTCATTGACATCACAAGAGAGGACAACCGACCTCGCCAAATCCATGGAAAAGATGAACCTGCAGGAGATAGAGATCAACAGGCTTAAAAAGGAAGTTGAGAACCTCCAAGAACTCAAAACTTCCTTCCAGACTAGTCTCTCCAAGGAAAAGAAGGTAACAGAACAACTCAAGCAAGAGTTACAGCAGCTCCGAAAGCAAACAGTGGCAGGGAAGACTTTGGCCGAGGTCAAAGAGAATGTATGGACAGACATCACAAAGTCCATAAATGAGATATGGCCCATGATCCAAATCATGTTTGAGCAAAATGAGTTGTTCCAGAGGAGAAAACATGCTATTGAGAAGTTCAGAGTAGAATTTGGGGAGATGCCAACACAGGCGAATGATATGATCAAGTTCCTCAATTCTAAGACCAGAGAAGAGCTAGAAGAGCTGAAGATTGAAGACACAACAAAGACCATCCTTGAGGTCAAAAGAGTTTTGACCAAGAGAGGATTAATTCTTCAACTGGAAGAAAAGGTTCAGATCATGGACCATGGGGTACAAAGGTTCTTCAATAAGATTGAGGCTCTCCAAAAGAAAGGTCTACCTGGTCTGAAGGTTATTAATGATAAACTGATGACACTTCTGGATTACAAGAAGAGATTGGCTGAGGTGTCTAAGGACAGTTCAAAGTTTGCTGGCATACAAGGGAGAATTACTGGCAAAGCATTCATGGATGCCCTTCAGTGGGACATCAGCATCCAACATGAAATCCGATACATATTTTTCACCAAGCCTTTATTCGCCAAATATACAAAAATGGACGAAGTGTATCGAAGACTGCTCAAAGTCACTGTGCCTAGTCATCTCAGATGGGAGGAACTCTGCGATCTACTTGATTAGCAGATGAGCTTTCCAGGTCTAGTCACCTATCCAGTCAGATGAGGTCATGCAAAGGCTTCATCAACGGTCTACCCAGAAATTAGCGTGCAGTTACACCAAGCCATCAAGTAGTTCCTAGATTTAGGAGATTTGTTAAATTAGTTAGGCTAAAAATAGAATTAGCATGTCCTGATCATTTATGACAGGAACGTTTGTAATTTGAGTTATAAATACTTCAGCTTTCGAGGTATTGAGGGTTGTTGATCTTCACACCCCGACGCTATCAGACTGTAACATTTTTGAAGAGATCTGCCATTAATAAAAAGGAGGCACTTTTACAGGATTCTTGTGTGTGTTCACTGGTGATTTTTATTCTCTAAGTTGAATGTTATTCTTGCTTTGTGATCATTTTGTTTTCTAATTTTAATCTTTAAGAGTAACTAATGTTGCATGATTTATCTCGTATACCCTGTTTCTGACTCGAAAGATTTTAGTGTTTATCTTCTGGTGTTTTCAATTAAGAAATTCTTAACTGCTTCTTAGTTGAAATTATCTTTCTCATCTTTTATTCTGTCCATCATCTAAGCTACTAAAAGATCCAGTGAGTATATTATCTCGCCCTGTGGAAGTCTTCCTTCACGTTTCTGGTTGTATTTCATATTTAATTAAACACAGACCCCATAGCCCAATGGATGTGTAGACTGTCTCAACCAATTCAAAAAACACTTTGACAACAAAACCTACCTATTTCTTTACCTAGCCTAATATCTAAAATTGGAAACATAGCTAAACCATATAGAGAGACCCCTCTCTGAAGTTGGAAGGGCTAGATCCCAGCTTCAAAAGTGGTTGGATAAAGTTACCTTTGTAGATTTCTTCTGTTTCAACCTCTAGGAAATTTACCAAGTGCTAACATAGTG
>JZKD02S1834944.1:42853-57636 GCA_000966675.3 Picea glauca | reverse complement strand
GTAGATTAATTTTTTTGGGGATATGTGCATAAAGTGCATGTTTTTGTTTTTTATTTTATTTGTTTTATTTAATATTGTTTTGTGTGTTTTTTATTTTCTTTTTTGTTTTATATATTTTTTAATTCTTTCATATTGTTTTATTATGTTTTATATATATTTTTATTTATTATATATTTTTAATGTTTTAATTAATTAAAATTTTTAAATTGTTTTATATTTATATGTTGTTTTATTTTTAATATCAAATGGTTTTAATTTTTATGGTTTTTTTTTTTTTTTAATTTAGTTATTTAATTAATTATGGTTTATTAGTTACAAAAGTAGGGGTTCATTAATTATTAATTAATTATTGATTAATTAGTAATTAATTAATATTAACAAGCCTAACCTAGTTTTATTAATCTAACTACACTAATCTAATTAAATTAACTTTATTATGCTAATTAGTATCAAAAAATGCCACTAACCATTTATTATTAACCTAATGTTTTTTTTTATCCCAAGCTTGTTTGTTCATGTAGGGACGAAAATGGCGAAGGGATGAAGAAATGGAGGGTGAGAGAATGAAAGGTGCAGTAGGGTGATGAAGGATCGAGCGAAATGGATGGAGGGAAAAATGAAATCAACCGAGCCTAGTAAGCCAGATGTCTTCTTCACAAGAGAAATGCCAAATAGGTAGCTGAAGAATCAAATCACCTATGATTATAGGAGCCCAACACAAGCCACAGGAAAAGAAGTGTCACGGGAAGATGAAGAAGGACACCGGAAAATGGTGTGATTTCCACAAAATCCCTTGGCACAACACCGATGAATGCCGCTCAAAAAAATCATTGATGGCTGAAATAAAAGACAAGGAGTCGAACCCTGATCCAAAATCTGATTCACAAAATACTAATAGAAGACAGATCATCAACACAGATTCCACTGCTCTTGTCGTGACCGTAGCAATTCAACCAGAAGAACCAATAGATCCTAAAGAGGGGAATCACCTTTTTCATTCATAGATGTGGGTGAAGGAAACTCCACTGCATTTTATTGTTGATAGTGGAAGCCAGAAGAACCTCATCTCAACAGAGGTCGTCAAACAGTTGGGATTGCCAACAACACCACACCCACAACCATACAACATTGGGTGGCTTCGCCAGGGACGCGATCTTCATGTCAGCCAATAGTGTCGATTGTCATACGACATCCAACACTTCAAAGATGAGGTATTATGTGATGTTACCCCGTTGGATGTCTGTGATGTTCTCTTGGGCCAGCCATATATGTGGAAGCACCATGATATCTATGAGTCTCGACCTCGTAGTGTCATTGTTACTCTAGGGGGCGATATCTACAGGATACCATAGGTGGTTCCGACTACTGTCCCACCTAAACAGTGCCGCAAGGTAGTATCTCATACAAAAAAATTTAGCTTCTTCACAATCTGTTCAAAAGCTAAACATAAGGATACTGCAACCATTATAGCCTTGGTCCAAGCACCTTATATCCAACAGAAGTAGATCGAAAAGACTGCAAAAAAGCGCAAAGATTCCTTATACACACAGATATCTCATTTAGCTAGAATGGTTAAAAAGGTCTAACCTTTCCAGCCATAGGTTCGTGAAAACCTTAAAAAATCTAAGCAGCGCAACTTCTCCAACAAGGCAAGCAGCTCATCAAGATGCAGATTCAACAAACTCTTTTACCTATCCCTCGAGCACTCAATTCAATGGAGACCATTTCTTCCTAAGGAGGGAGGATTGATCTAGGTGGATATTGGTGGCCACCCACCTTTTCTAACTCACTCAAAACAATTTTTTGGCAATTTACTATTTTTAGCAGTTTTTAACTTCCGGGGCCGTTTTGAGGGCCTAAATGAAGATTTTTTGGGATTGAGTCTCTCAATGATAGCCAAAGACTCGAATTGAGCCCCCAAAATGAATCTCCTCGACGATACCTTTACAATGAGCTATTGTGCGCCCTAAACAAAGATTGTATGCCAAAGTTACACCCCTGGGAAGTTGATACACCAAACTACCCAAAACGAGGTCCACAAAACTGTTGGATTTTCATGCATCTCTTCTCAGAGATAAGATACCACCATTCTAGCGAGTCTTTCACTTTGTATTTTTACAGTCTTTGTACATTTTCGCTCATTAGTAGAAAATTGTGTATTATTGTATCTCTGTGTTTATGGTTCCATATTTGATACATTTATGTTATATTATTGGATATATGCGATATCTCTATGCATTTCATTATTATATCTCCACTCTCATTTTGTGCTGAAAATAATCCGGATCAAACACACATCCACGACAGTTTTCTAGCCTTGTAATCATTTTGTCAAGATCTAAAGAGTCGTTCCTTCGGGTTATACAACAGGACCAAACCCCCTCATACTTACCACTTTCCATGAGTTATTCCACGAAGTCCCGATCCATGAATCCCTTGACCTCTGTCGTGTCTCCCCATGTGGTATAACCTGGTCCACCCAACCCTATCAGCCTCTTCTTGTTCCACGTCGAGTCACCCTCAGTCCTGTCGTTACCTGTCCCTTCCCCTTTACTACAGTGAATCAAGGATCATAATTTATTGTTTAAAGCTTGCACGCCACTATAAGTGAGGTGCATATGTTGGTTGGCAATTGTTGATGACGATTTTTTCTAACAATACTTAGTCAACAAAGAATTACCAGGCTCCCCCTCTCATTTCACAATTTCTTGTGCAAAGTCTTGTGCGCTCCTACTGAGTTTCTGCTTCACATTCAAAGAAGATGTCATTAAAGATTTTTTTTTAGTTATGATGAAGATGGTCGGTGATCAATTTTGAAATTACACATGATACAAGCTTTGAAATAAACACTAGTTTACTACAAGCATTTGACAATGATGATATGACTTATATTAAAAGGAGATAATACAAAACTGAGTGCAAAGGACCTTGGATTGGCAGTTAAGGCCAACAATGGTGTTAGAGTGGTTGATCCTTTTGATAAAGTTTTTAAATTCGCAAAGGTTGCTGGAAAAACCAACATTCATGTAGCTATTCCAGACATGTTAACAAAATTTTCATATAGGATATTGTAACTATTCATAAGGCTCCAGGAAGACATTTTGGCCTTCCTCGTCACAACATCAAGCAGAGCAACTGTGGCTTGTTCATAGTTCAATAGAATCTAGGCAGATGAAAGAATTTATTTTAATAAAAAATATGCTTTTAAGAGGCCCCAAGCTCTTAGTTTTTCTATACTAGGGGACTATCTAACCTATGTGGATGAACCTCCATCAAAAGGTTCTCTTGCATTAAACACAAGTTTTTCTAAATTAAATAGACCTTTACATTTTGAACTTTTTTGGTCATCATCAAAATACAAGTGCTGTTCATATGGACAATAGATAAAACCATCATAATCAAATATTAGAGAGACTGGTGTGTCTAAATACTCACACCATAAACCTAAACAAAGCGAGTGCATAGTTTGGATGCCAATTCCACCTGAAGGCTATGTTGCACTGGCCTATGTTGTATCACGAGGTAGAGAACAACCATTGTTATCTTCTTCTCTATGTGTTTTGTCTACTTTAGTAACACCATTCCCACTTAAGGATTGTGTTTTCTTCAGTTATCCACAATTGAACTTTGAGAACAAATAGAATTCATTCTGACATGTTGATAATTTTGTAGGATCATTTTTTTCCTGGACAATTAGAAAGTAGTCATCTAAAGTGGAAAACCTATGATTTACGTAATGTCGTGTTTGGTTACGATCAAGAATATGCCAATCCATCCATGCAGAAACTTGTAAATGGAAACGATAGTAAAAAGGAGGTTATGAACTTGGAAAGATCCGAACCCATATTATCTAATCAAATATATCAAAGTGTAGCACTGTTTGAGTAAGTGTGGTGGAACATAGGAAACAATGCAAAGGAAAAGGTCTCTATTTGGTGTCCTATTGTTCCACCTGGATGTTTTTATGTTGGTGATATCACTAAGGATGAAATTGAAAGGGATTTGTGGGTGTTAGCAAGAATAATACATGCTAAAGTAAAGCCAAATATCAGGACATATGAACTCTTTTCTTTGTTTGGAAATGTAAATCCTCCATACGAGTCAGGAAATCGACAGTCTCAAGAAGATGTTTCGAAAATAATATCCGCAATTGATCCAGATTTTATGAGCAGAACGAAATGAATACAGATTATTAACAGGTGCTTAACACAAAATAATAGAGATACAGTAAAACTGGTTTTCTATTCAATAAGGAAATAAGTTTAAATTGTACAATGTAGCGGAAACAAGCTTGTTGGAATGGTGGTGTCTTATCTATGAGAAGAGATGTGACGGCTACGCTCATTCAAAAGAAGATGATTACAATGAGGATCCAAAGGCCTTTTTACAATAAATGGGAATTCCAAAAACCCTAGACATCCAAAAACCTAACCTTAGGAGATGAAGTGCCAAAAGTCATGTAGGCCTCGTTTGGGTAAGTTAGTACATCAACTTCTCGGGGTCGTAACTTTCGCATACGATCTTCGTTTTAGATGTATGATATCCTGTTGGAAAGTTATTATCGAGGATATTGCTCCCTGTTGGAAGGAACTTCCATATTTCTCCTCGTTTTCCTAAGAAACATTGTTTAGGGCCTCAAAACGTCTCCGGAAGTGAAAAACTGCTAAAAATAGTAAATTACCAAAATTGCCAGAAAACTGTCTTGAGCCAATTGGAAAAGGTGGGTGGCCACAGATATCCACCTTGATCAATCCTCCCTTAGGAAGAAATTTTCTCCATTGCGTTGAGTTTCCCCATCAGATGAGGAAATTTCTGTTGAATTTGGCCCTGGGTGAGCCACTTGCCTTGGTGCAGAAGTTGCCCTGCTTTGACGACTCAATAAAGATGGATCCTTTTCTGTCGAGTGCCCTTGATTTGCATGTCCACAATATTATCACTAGATTCCTATTGTATGCAATCGGGGTTGATCTCTGTTGGTGTCAGTTTTTCTTCTACTTCTTAGGTGTCCAATAATGGTGGGAAATAAGGGCAAAGGAGATCCACGTTGAACACTGGGTGCAGGCCAAGGAAAGGAGGAATGTTGATCTCAAAAGAATTATCCCCAATGGCCTTGGTGATGGTGTATGACCCATAACATAGTTGGTGAAGCTTCTGATGGGGTCCTGTAAGGCATTCTTTCTGCAAGTGCAACCAAACTTTGTCGCCGACCTGAAACTTATGTGGCACCCGATTTTGATCATGGCACTGCTTGTACTTGTCATTAGACTTATGTAGGATATCCTAAACTTGTTGGTGGATGTGTTGGATCTGCTCAATGAATTGGGTGGCTTTGTCAGCTTCAGTTAGAGTAGGAGATGAGTCGGTTGAGGTGACCGCAAGGGGAAGTGCAACATCTATGGGACCCAATTGTTGGAATCCCAACCCCACCTTAAAGGGGCTGTGGCTGGTTGAGCTATGTAGGGCTTGGTTGTAGCTATGTTGGACATAGGGAAGGCTCTCATCCCATGTGTGAGGGTGCTTGGAATTATACATGCGAAGGATATGCACAATCATTCGATTTACGACCTTGATTTGGCCATCTGTCTAAGGGTGGAAGGTCGTGGATTTGGTGAGCTTGGTGTCTAGTAGTGACCAGAGGCTCAACCAGAATGTGATGAGAAATTGACTATCCCGATATGAGATATTGGTTTGTGGTATTCCAAAATGTACACAGACTCTTTCAAAGAAGAGCTTGGCAGTGGCCTCTGTTGTGATGCTCTTCTTGCAGGCAACTAGAATCACCATCTTAGAAAAGCGATCAACAACCAAAAAAACACAGTCATTTTCCTGCATGGTGGATGGGAGGCCTAACATGTATTCCATTGAGATGGATTCCCATGGCCTGTCAGGAGTAGGAAGAGGGGTGTACAGGCCTTTTTTCTTAGTGGTCAGTTTGGCAATAGCGCAGGCAGTGCAGGACCTGATATACTTGTTGACCTCCTGTCAAAGTTTCAACCAGTAGAAATGTTTTTTGTAGCATCGCCACTTTATTTTCAATGCTGAAGTGTCCTTCCACCCGACTGTAGTGGGATTCCCAGATTAACTTCACTCGTTCACTTGATGGAACACAGATATTGCCCAGATGACACAACAACCCATCCTGAAGATGGAAATTATCGACAACTGCGTTTGCACCCACCATTTGGTAGGTGGTGGTGAAGTCCAGGTTTGTCTCATAGAGTTGGGGCCATCCAGATGTCTCATGGCCACAATATTCTAGCACCGTGGTGAGTGCCATGACTAGCACTCTGCTGAGGCAATCAACGACGTGATTGGTTCTTTCAGTTTTATACTTGATGTTAAGGTGGAATTGCTGCAAGTATGTGGACCACTTTTGATGGTAGTCATTTTGAAATTTTCCTTGTGTCTGCATGAACCGCAGTGGATTATTATTAGTGTGGATGAATGTCTCATTCCCAAGAATGTAATGTCTCCACTGGCGGTAGGCTTTCACAATGGAGTACATTTCTTTGTCGTAAGTAGGGTACTTATGAACAACATATGATAGTGTGTCACTATGATAGGCCACGGGGTGGTCGTGCTGAGTGAGAATGGTGCCCACAACATAGTCTGAAGCATCTGTCTCAATCTCAAAGGGATGTTGCAGGTCTGGTAGTGAAAGTACTGGGGTTGAGCACAAGAGCTGCTTCAAATCATCGAACGCTTGTTGTTGGGATCGACCCCACACAAATTTCACCTTACCACCACCCCTAGTTATTTGGTTGAGGGCCCATGCAATATGGGAGAATCCCAAAATGAACCTATGGTAGAAATTGGCAAGACCCAAGAAGATCTGAAGCTAAGTGAGTGTGGTTGGGGCTGGCCAGTCATGGATGACTTGGATCTTGGCTGGATCCACATGTACACCATGCTTATCAACGATGTAGCCCAGGTAATGGACCCTTTCCATGCCGAAGGAGCATTTTTCCAAGTTGGTGTATAGCTTGTGCTGTCACAAGGTGTGCAGAACCTACTGAATATGCTGCAAGTGTTCAACCCAAGTCTTGTTGTAAATGAGAATGTCATCCACATACACCACTACAAAAGTATTGGTGAATGGTCGCAGGATATCGTTCATCATCCTCATGAAAGTGGCTGGAGCATTTTTCAAACCAAAGAGCATGACCAACCATTCAAAAAGGCCTTCCTTTGACTTGAAGGTGGTATTCCATACATCTGTCTGTTCTATCGGGACTTGGTGGTAGCCAGACTTCAGATCAATCTTACTAAAGTATTTGGCCCCCGTGAGTTGATCAAGGAGGTCATTGATTCGGGGAATCAGGTACCGATTTCTGACTGTGATTTTATTAAAATCCCGGTAATCAATGCAGAGTCACCAGGTTCCATCTTTCTTCTGTACCAGCATGATTGGGCTCTCACAAAGTGATGAGCTAGGACGAATGTGTTGGACAATTGAGAGGGGGGGGGTGAATCAGTTGTTACTATGCTTAAATGATTATGTCCATTTTAAACTCTTTATAGAACACTCAATGATGATCACAATGATGTAGGGAAGTAAGCAATAAAATATAAAACATCAATCACACACATGAAATATATAGAGACGGATATTTACTGAGGAAACCCATAAAGGGAAAAACCTCTTCTTTTTGATATGATAAGTAATCTTTATTTTCTTTACATTATCAATCTTATCAGCTCCAACTCCTTTTGAGGCTACAAAATCTGTTTTACAAGCAACAACTTGCTGAGAGAACCAACTCTCTAGTTTCTCTAGCACCCACTAGAAGGAAGCACCAACTCCCTGAGTGTTCTAGCACCAACTGGATGGAAGCACTAACTTCCAATCACATAGGCACCAACATGTATAATAGAGAACAATAGTTCTCCCTTACACCACCCTACCACCTTGGTTTTTCTGGCTGCAACCAGATGGAAGCTACAACTCCCTATGTTCAAGCAACCACTTGAAACTCTGAGGACACCAGTCCTCCCTAACACCTCCCTACCACTCTAAAATATAAATCTTTTCTTTTTATAAATTTATCAGAGTGATACAACATTTATCTATGTCTTACCAGTCTCATCACTATTCTTCTATGCTTCTCTTCTCTCCTGCATCAACGCCTCTCTTCTAGCATGAATTACTCTCAACATCAGCCCCCATCTATTCTCTGTTCTGCGTTTTTATACTCTCTGTGCACCTTATGAATCCTTCATGCGCAATACCTTTGCATTCTCTTCACTGTGTCACTGTTCTTTCCTATAGGTTGTTCACTGCAGCTCTTCCTCACTCCTGCATAGCTCGACAACAACATCACTTCTATTCTATGTTCTACATGTTTTTCTCACATCGAGTCATCTCATGATCATCATGGCAACTCTTCATCTCATTTGGCAGTTTTGTTCCCTGTGAGTTCATCATCAGTGATTGTTATGTTGAGATTCCTTAGCTTCTTTGGCAGTTGAGACTCTTTGTCTTCTCTATCAGCTACATCCAGTCAACTATGGCTTCTTTGGCTTCTATCCCCTTCCTTCATGTGACCACCAGTGGTGACCAAGCGCTTATTCAAAAGGCGCTTCCCGATTTTTGTCTAGTGAGCGTTGGCTCCATTTCAGGATATGACCTTGGGTTATGACCTTCATGTGACCAAGTGATTGCGAGCACGTCCAAAGGTGGTTTATACCAAACTTCTTTTCACCCTGCAATTCACCACGAGCCTCCACATGCCCTTTCTCCAAAATTGTGGTTTCAATTGTGGCCCGCTTACAAAACATTAAGGCCCGAGCATGCTCTGGACCCATAATGGAGCACGACCATTGATCTCACAATATTGACAGTGCTCTTGAAAGGATGGTTCAGATCTATCCTCTCGATTCCACAGACCATATCTCTCCTTCCTCCATCAATAGTTGAGGTTTCCTTCGTGATCCGGGCTCCGAGAGTTTCAACTCTCAAACCCTATTGCTACTGACTGGATATCTTCTGGAATGGAAGATCTATTGACGTCTATCCTCTTCAATCCAACAACTATCCTCTGCTTCAGGTACTTCGACCTTTGGGACTTCAGGTCTTTGGGCGAGTACTGGTGGTAAAACTCCCGAAGAAAAACTTCTGGAGTAACATAACTGTTGCATCACTCAATGATGTGTCATGAGTGGAGCAGCTGCCATGTGTCACTCGTATTTTTTATTTCCACGTACCTCAAATGCTGAATCAACTTGACACTTGTCATTGTCTGATTGCACCATGTGTCCTTGCTGACATAGTCTGTTGACGTGGTTTTCCATGATCTAATGGTCATTGTCTGATCTCTAGATTCGATGGTTGACAAAACTTCGCATTCCAAGGATTTCAAATCTCAAAATTTCCTGAGCGTAAACTCCTCGCATCTCTATATCCGAAGTGAATGTTGTTCGTTTGATCAGGATCTTGGATCGATGGCTCGATCTTTCTGCGATGCAAATTTGCTAGCTTATCCTGTCCTTCCACTCGAAATTGATCCGACGGTTGTGATCAAATCATGACTTCGTGTGTCGGGTGTTTGAACGTGAGCCAACCCTGACTCTTCCAACTCCTGATATCCAAAATAATCTATATCAATGACCCACAATCCTCTATGATTCAATGGTCTAGATCTTATCGGGACTTCGCATTTCGCGAAGTTGGAGGACTACTCACATTTAACTTTTCTAGTTCGTGAGTTAGGGAAATGTTGATCTCTCACCATGTGTCCTATGGATCTAATGGTTCAAATCTCATCGTGATTTCACATTTCGCGGAGTTGGAGGATGGCTCTCAGCCATTATCCTCTTTACAGTTATATTGGATCCGACAACTGTTGGTCCTCGGTGCTCAGATCCAACGGATCAGATTTGTACTTCTCCTCTGCACTTCCTAGCCATTGTCGCTCCTCCTCCCGAGCTTTGGATTTCTCAAATCTCTAAGTGTCAAAGGCCATGACCTTTGATCCTTCTATGAGCCTTGATGTATGGGATATCATATGTGCATATTAGAATGTTATCTCTCCTGAGCTTTGATCTCTGCATACTGTTTGCTTCTTCACCTGAGCTTACACTTCTCTTGTTTTGCCATCGATGCACACTCTGATCTTTCCATCAATGAAAAGAACACTCTGCCTGTAAACATGCCAACAATCTCCCCCTTTGGAATTGATGGCAACCCTGAAGGACTACACTGTTCTACTTATATGCATTGTTTCTACTTAGATCTCCAACTGTAGCATCCATAACATACCTTTTCTCCCCCTTTGACATTAATGTCAAAGAGAACATGCCCCCCCTAAGATGTTGAAGTACTTGTTGGAGGTATCAGATATTCAACCAATACATACTCCCCCTGACAGGATGGACCCTCTTAGGTTGATAATGGGTTCACACCCAACTTCTCGCATAGATACTCAATCTAAGCTTTTGCAAGTGATTTAGTGAAGATATTAGCAATCTGATATTTGGAAGGAATATAATGCAAAGAAACAATAGTGTTGGTCACCTATTCCCTAAAGAAGTGATACTTGATGGGTATATGCTTGGTCTTGGAGTGAAACACGGGTTTCTTTGACATACTGATTGCACTGGTATTATCACAATGAATTGGGATCAGTGCAGTACATTTTACCTCCAAGTCAGCAAGTGTCTGAATCATCCACAATACTTGGGTACATCATGTGGTAGCTGCAATGTATTCATCTTTTGTAGTTGATAAGGAAATGGAACCTTGCTTCTTGCTCAACCAAGATACAAGGGAATCTCCTAAGAAGAATGCACCTCCACTCGTTCTTTTCCTTTCATCCATGTAGTTAACCCAATCAACATCTACATATACTGATAGTTGAAAATTTTGATTCCTAGGATACCATAGGTCATAGTCCATTGTTCCTTTCAAGTATCTGAATATTCTTTTGACAACTAACAAATGACTCTGTTTAGGTGCGGCCTGATACCTTCCTATCATTCCAACAACATGCATTATGTCTAGACGGGATGTTGTGATGTACAATAGGCTACCTATCATAGACCTATTTGAACTCTGATCAACATCAGGTGAATCATCATCCTTTCTTAAATTACATCCAGTGACCATAGGTGTGCTCATAGGTTTAGAATCTTCCATTTGAAACCTTTTCAACATTTCTCTTAGATATTTTTCTTGAGAAATAAATATTCCTTCAGACCTCTGAGTAATTTGTAGGCCAATAAAAAATGTCAGTTCCCCTATCATAGACATTTCAAATTCGTACTGCATGGTAGAAGTAAACCATTTTACCAATGAAGCATTATTACTACCGAAGATGATGTCATCTACATATACCAACACAATGAGCAGATCATTACCTTTTGTTTTGATATATAGATTTTTGTCGAATGTTCCTCTCTTGAACCCTTTGTCTTGTAGATACGTATCTAGTTGTGATACCAGGCACGAGAAGCTTGTTTCAACCCGTATAAGGAATTATTTAGTTTGCAGACAAAGTCAGGGTTATTTGATAGTTGGAAACCCTCTGGTTTTTCCATATGGACTTCTTCTTTTAGATCTCCATTTAGAAAAGATGACTTGACATCGATTTGATAGACTTTAAACTGTTTATGACAAGCATAGGCAAGAAACATTCTAATAGATTCTAATCTTTCTACAGGTGCAAATGTTTCATCAAAATCCAGTCCTTCTATTTTAGCATACCCTTTACAGACCAATCAGGCTTTATTCCTGACAATTTGTCCTTGTTCATTCATTTTATTTTTAAACACCCATTTCGAGCCAATTACATTCTTATCTGCCGGTCTAGGAATGAGCTCCCAAGTATTTTTTTTCTCAATCTGATCCAGTTCCTCGTTCATTGATTTTAACCAATTTACATCTTCATTGGCTTCATTGAAGGTTTTGGGTTCCACCATGGATATGAAGGCTATATGTTATTTATTGGTGCTTTTTATTATCCTTCTCCTAGTTTGTACACCTTTGTCTTTCTCACCAGTTATCTGATTTGCAGGATGATTCTTTTGAGTTATTCTGGAAGAATAATTTGATGTTGTCTGCTGATTTGAGTTTGCCTGAGTATTTGCATCTTCATCTGACTCAGAGCCTTCTTGTTCTGATTCTTGGACCTGTTCAACTTCAACTTCACCTATATCCTTTATCGTTGATTCAATATTGTTCACCTTTCTTACCCGGACTCCTTCATCAACGTTTATGTCAATACAATCAACCAACTTATGCAACCTCTTATTATAACATCTATATCCTTTGATGTTTGTATCATAACCTAAGAAGATGCCTTCATCAACCCTGTCATCATACTTGCCAAGGTTCTCATTATTATTCTTTATGTAGCATTTACTCCCAAAGAATTTGAAGTGTTTGATTGTAGCAGGTCTTCCATGCCACAACTCATAAGGTGTATTATCACTGTGTGGTCTGAGGTGAGATTTATTAAGAATATGGATTGTTGTGTGTATTGCTTCTACCTAGTAGGTTTGACCAATGTTCTTCTCATTCATCATTGACCTGGCCATTTGCTGAACTGTTCTGTTTTTCTTATCAACTACTCTGTTTTGTTGTGGGGTTTCTGGGATTGTGTATTCTCTTTTGATCCCATGTTTATCATAGAACTCCTTGAAATTGCTTGACATAAATTATCCTCCCCTGTTTGATCTCACA
Organism: Picea glauca; assembly: GCA_000966675.3. Taxonomy (NCBI): domain Eukaryota; kingdom Viridiplantae; phylum Streptophyta; class Pinopsida; order Pinales; family Pinaceae; genus Picea; species Picea glauca. The sequence goes on along the minus strand of JZKD02S1834944.1, from coordinate 44,957 downwards.
ACCTTTAATCTGTTGCCTGTTTGATTCTTAGTTAAAGCCTTAAATATTTTAAATTTCTCAAATGCTTTAGCTTTTTCTTTGAGAAAAGAAACCTAAGTAAGTCTGGAGTAATCATCAATGATCAACATAAAGTATTTTTCCTTCCTTGTGCCTTCCTATCTTGATGGTCCACATAAATCCATATGAACTAATTGGAGTGGTTTCTCTGTTAAATTAGAGCTCTTGGATTTAAACTGTGTCCTGGTTAGCTTTCCTACTTGGCAAGGTTTACACACAGAGTCTTGTGGCTTTGATATTCTTGGAATATCTTTTACTGCCTCAATATTTTTGAGCTCGATTAAGTGGTCAAAGTTTAGATGTCCAGGTCTCCTATGCCATAACCAGCTTTCATCAATTTTTCTTAGATGACACTCTTCTTTATCTTCTTTCAACACATATACATTGTTTTATGTCCTTATGCCTTTAACCACCATTTGTCCCAAGTTTACAGACTTTATCTTACAATCCTTGGAAGTGAACACCACTTCACATCCTCTGTCACACATTTGACTTACACTAACCAAATTATGTTTCATCCCATCTATAAGCAGAACATCTTAGGATTTTCCTTTACCATTACTCAAACTCACCATCCCTTTACCATGGATTTTACTTGGTTAATCATTTCCAAAGGTTCCATTTCCTATTTTTCTTTTACTTATAGACAAAAACTTATCCTTGTCTCCATTCATGTCCTTGGAACATCCACTGTCTATATACCAGGGGTCTTTCTTTTTTTGAGTTGAAAGTACTAGACCACATTTTTCATTGTATTTCTTTTTCCATGTGCTGGCATTTCTAGATAAAGGATTTATCCTTGGATCTGCCTTGTACTTCTTCAAATGGCAGTTTGCAGCTTTGTGGCCTAAGTTTTGACAGTTATAAAATTTGAGCTCATTGTTCAGTAGGTCAAAGTGATTGGTGTTACATTGTCTATTCATTGTCTATTCATTGTCTACTTAGTTCTATGTTGTAAAGATTGTCTATTTATTGACCTCCTCAATTGAATGTCTCTAAACTTAATTTGACAGTTTACAATCTTATGACCAAAATTGGAACAGTAAAAACAATAGCCATGAAAGAAATTTTGGTACCTGAAGGATGGCCTTCTCCTTGGCATTTGTTTCTCCATCTTCTGATCTCTCTTTTTTTTATCAGGGATCATCTTGTCTTTATTAGCTTTAGGTGACGGCGTACTCTCATGGTTTGATTGTCTGCCGACTTGGAACTTGATCATCTTCACTGGCTCTTTTCTTTCTGGTTGTGTGTTGCTTGAACCATTTACATAACCTAAACCAGTCTTCAACAACGAAGATCTTTGTTTTCTCATAATGTTGTTTAGTTCTGTTGTGGCTTTAATGCTTGGAATATTTTGAAGATACAAAGTTTTAAACTTCTCCATCTCTTTCCTAGTTTTTACTACCTCTTCTTCCAAGGCTTCATATCTTCCCTTCTTTTCTGATAACTGTTTTTTCAGACTATCCTCTATTTTCTTTGCCTCTTCTAATTAGACTTTTAGCAAGGCAAAGTCTTCATTAGGTCCTTCATTATCTTTCTCAAACTGTATCAACAATTTTTTTTGCTTTTTCTTCTTAGATATGAGTCTAGCAATTTCTTCTAGAGCACTTATCAGTTCTCCTTCTAAGTCAACCACAATTTCTTCATCGTCAACATTAGTTCATGTGATTTTATTATCATAATCCTCTTTGGACATAAGCACAAATTCATTAACCTTATATTCACAGGAAGAGTCACTATTTGTGTCTTCTGAAGAGTCATCATTGTTTACACATAAGCTTTTCTTTTTATCAAAGCTCCTTGGTTTGTACTTCTTTCACCTTAAGAATTTTGATCCTTCTTCTTGTGTGGACACTTAGATGCAAAGTGACCTATCTTTCCACAGTTATAACACTTGAAGGGAAACTTGCCTGATCCTTTCTTTAGTCTTCTCACAAATTTTTCTTCAATTTCATCAGGCTCAGATTCCTCATTCTTATTTTCTTTAAAAGAAGATTCTCTAGTGTTGGATTTATCTTTACCTATCCTCATTTCATATGCAGTCAAC
>JZKD02S1834944.1:12684-27518 GCA_000966675.3 Picea glauca | reverse complement strand
AGTCAAATACAAATATGAAACTTGGAATCATTAACATATCTACTAGAACATATGAAAAATAGGGTTTATGGTTTCCATGATGAATTGATGGTGGAAGAAAGTGGGTGTGTCACTGAAATTTGAGTCCATAAAACCTCCCATATCGTTAAGGCATGTCAATAGTCTATCCATGAAGAATTTCAGTGCTTCCAGAAACTGTTTGAAAAAATTTCAACGTTGGCCCCATTTGCAGGTCCATGTTGTCGGTGTCTAGTCCTCATGCAATTTTCGTTCCTCCTTCATCGTTCCTCATTTCTCTTTCCTTGACCATGGCATACTAGTCCCCAAGATCCATTATTTTTGTAAAAAATTACATACTAATGGCATAAAATTATCGACGAACTTTTTGGTCGATAGTATAGCAAATTCGTCGCAAGATTATTTACATTCGTCTATGTTGCGTCGACGATATCAAATGATACTTGGATTCATTTCATATTTGGTTTATCAACTTGAAATCTCAATTTGATATTTTGGCCCAGTACACTTGCTGGACCTTCAGTCAAATACAAATATGAAACTTGGAATCATTAACATATCTACTAGAACATATGAAAAATAGGGTTTATGGTTTCCATGATGAATTGATGATGGAAGAAAGTGGGTGTGTCACTCAAATTTGAGTCCAGAAACCCTCCCATATCATTAAGGCATGTCAATAGTCTATCCATGACAAATTTCAGTGCTTTGAGAAACTGTTTGAAAAAATTTCAATGTTGGCCCCATTTGCAGGTCCATGTTGCCGGTGTCTAGTCCTCATGCAATTTGCGTTCCTCCTTCATCATTCCTCATTCCTCTTTCCTTGACCATGGTGTACTAGTCCCCAAGATCCATTATTTTTGTAAAAAATTACACACTAATGGCATAAAATTATCGACGAACTTTTTGTTGTTGATAGTATAGCAAATTCGTCACAAGATTATGTACATTCGTCTCTCTTGCGTCGACGATATCAAATAATGCTTGGATTCATTTTATATTTGGTTTATCAACTTGAAATCTCAATTTGATACTTTCGCATAGTACAGTTGTTGGACCTTCAGTCAAATACAAATATGAAACTTGGAATCATTAACATATCTACTAGAACATATGACAAATAGGGTTTATGGTTTCCATGATGAATTGATGATGGAAGAAAGTGGGTGTGTGTTACACATCGAAATTACTCACTTCAATAGTGTCGCAAGTGTCATCATTATAAGTGTCGCAAGTGTCGCATTTTGCTCACAAGTGTCGCAAGTTTCAAAGAAAGCATACTGCCATGATTCCTATGTTGTTCCTATAACGACATGAGAAAGACACTTGAAACACCTCAAACATTTTCTTTGGAAGAAGAGAAATGAGTCAACAAGCTTATGAACCTTTTTCCATCTGAAAGCACCCAAAAAATTGAGTTTTTGGAGGGGAGTGCTCCCTTATAACTATCTCAGGAGTGCTAGTGGCCCCCCCATAAGCCATCAGGGAGCATTATAACACTCTTTATCCCTTTTGCAAGAGTGCTCCTACCCTCAGGAGTGTTGGCGCTCCCCTATACACTACTAGGGAGCGTTATAATGCTCTGAGTGCCCTTTTGAGGGAGCGCTACCTATTTTGGGCAGCAGTTGATTTGTTGAGAAGAATGGGGGAAGGATCTTTTTATTCTTAGAAGGTAGTTGGTTTTGAATCCTCAATTAAGCCATGATCTTAGGGCAGATCTCTGACTGGAGGAGGAAAATCCTCAACTCACCCCAAGGATATCTCAAGTTTTTGAGACTCTCCAAGGCTATATAAGCAATCTTTCTCATGGTGAAAGGGGACTGGAAAAGGGAGAATCACACCAAACTTATGATCTTATAAGTGGTGCTGGAATAGAGATAATTTGGGAGCAAGAGACCTATGATCTCATAGGGATCAATTAGTAAATCTATCATCATTCGGATCATGGATCTTTTGAGCAAGGGTTAGATAAGGAGGACTTGGCAGAACTGTTGCATTCCATCTACGACTACAAGTAATGTTTTATCCTCATTAATATAATTTTCTTGGCCTATTTATTTCTAATTCATGTTCAATCTCACATGAATTTGTCTCTTTAGTAGATAGACCTATTTCAGACTAATCTTGATAGAGTAGGAAGTGGTCGTACTTTGTTTGTCTACAGGGCTTATTGAAGAGTGAAAGATTGGAGCTCAACTTAAAGCATGCAGGGACAAACATTGGTAAAAGGTACTTCTTTTCTCCTTCCTCCTCACACACTAATCCACCTAGATCTATAAGGAATTCAGTGACCATGATAATCACTTTCTGTCTTAGAGTTAAGAGTCTATCTCTTCGAGGAGATCTACCTGTCCGCAGGGAGATTTTCCTTCAACAGAAATTGGCGACTCCACTGGGGAGTCAAATCGAAACTTTTGGTTTTGATTTTTCCTCATAGACCTTGTCCTACCCTTTGGTTGTTTTCTAACTTTTTTCACCCCTTCATATATGATTGCACTTGGTGATTGACTCTTTACCCCATCACACTCAGCTTGACTGTCAAAATTTGATTGAAATTTTGGGTTTTTGGACATTTTTATGAGTTTTTTTAGCCTGGTGCCCCTGTGACCATGTTAGCAGAGTGCCAACACTCCTTGAAGGTGTTGGAAAGAGTGTTATAATGCCCTAGTGTCCCTTACACTAGAGTGCCAACCCCTTTTTGCACAAAATCTCTTCAAAAATTGCATTTTTTTGAGGTCCAGACCCTGTTTCTTCACTTGCTGAGATGCTTTGTGACTCAATGATTCTTCCTTTGACCTTTGAGATGCCCTCTGAAGTCTCTGACTCTTCTCACTTGGTTTTTTGAGGTCATTGTTCTTCAAACACCTCTCTTTTGTGTGAATTGTTTGAGTTTGCTTTGTCATCTTTTGTCTTCTGTTTGCTTCTTGCTTCAATCACAGCGAGAGGGTGTGTGTTGTGTGTGCGAAATCTGATCATACTTGTCTGAATATCCTTGATCTGAAAAGGTAGTTGATAGGAGAAGTTTTTTGCATTGAATTAGTTATCATTCGCATACAAATGAAAAAGATACATTTTAGTGCTTGATTTGCATATTAGAAGGCATTTTTTAAAATGTTTTAGCATTGCATTGGATTCTATTGAGAACCAATTGATAGAGGACTTTTCATATTAGTGTTTGAAAGTGAAAATGACTCCTTCTCTTTCTCTTAAATAGACGTTCATCGATAAGAAATGATTTCTTATCATATTCTATGCATCTTTTTGGGCATTGAGTCATCATTCCATCAGTTTCAATTTCGTACACCCTTTGAGTAAAGAACAACTATAAAACAAATGCAAATTAAAAACTATCTAGAACATTTTTGTTTTTAGGATCTTCCACCAACAGTAGACTAGGGTTAGCGCTTTGGATTAGGCTGTGAGTACAACTCTCCAAAGTTTTCAAAACAAGCATTAGCATCCTAAGCTAGGGAGAGTCAAATCCAATTGTCGTATTGGTTTTCTGGGATCCCCCTCTCACACAGGGGTTACGCACAAGGTCACATTCAGGCAAATTACGGAGATTATCCCTCTGTGGTTCAACTTTTTTTAGTGGTCGGATCGTATATTGGGGGTCATTGGAAGGTATACCCACGATTATGTGTGGGAGCCTTTCGGGTTGATTTCGGACTTGTTATCCTGCCCATACGTTTCGGATCAGACTATCGACTGTACCCACCCATGGACTCACTGCAAATTGGTATCTTTAGTTGCCATAATATTTAGGTACTTACACAAGGTGACAATGAAGGGAAGTCTCACTGTACCTGGAAAAGACATTGGTCAAACTCACTCGGGCTCCTTGGAGGGTAAATCCATAATTACTGTGTGGAAGCTTGCACCAAGGCATAAGTTCATTAAGCAGGTCGCCATTGTAACTGTTCCACCATATCCCATCCCCTTCTCGACTTGATCACACGATGTTGGATTTCATCACCAACTAGTATGGTCATCGAGAGAATATTTGTCTACTTGGTTGATTCCTAGATTTCATTAGCACATGTTGTTTCTTTTTCTTAGTTGGCCCTATATTTTCAGTGTGTTCTGTTATTCTCCACAATTGAGCCCGTATATGATAAAGGTCTTCGCCGATCACGTAGGATGCAAGGGTTGCCTCCAGAAGGCTACCAACCCTTACCTCCTAACCCTCCAGAAGACAACTACCATAGAGAGGTAGAAAATCAATCTGATGCTGGAAGTGATATTGCTCCTCCGTTAGATAACTTAGAAGATGCTTTGGTCACGGTTGAAAATCCCACCACACCTATGTTGGTAACTCCTCTCGAACCACTTTTGGTTCATCTAGACTCCCTTGGGAACATCATAGATGAAGAAGTCCCATGATTATCAGAGAGGATCTTTACCGAAACGTATATGGGATCCACAGAACCACTCTTTGGTGACGAGTATAGGACTCCTGTTCGTCCGAGCACCGCAGTAGAAACCAATCCCACACCTGCCCGTTCTGTATGGAGGACTTCATCAGGACACGATCTCTATGAACATTTTGAATCTATTCGACAACCCTTTCATCCTCATGACCCTCTTAGTGAAACAGGACCATCCATTCAAACCATTAATCACCTAGTCAATCAGGTTATTCACTCTACTGCTACACCAGCACAAGTCCATCCCAGTGCTGGAATCATCACCTCTACTCATCCCCAAAGAACTTCAATTTCTACCCCTGTTTCTACAAGTTTTTACTCTACAGCTCCGCATGTTCCACACGATCCTGCTGGGACACCTTCTCACCCGAGAATGTAGACCCCTGCTGGCCAATCACAACCAGTTGGAGGGAAACCACCATCCAACGAACCTTTTCCTCCTGGAGGAATACCTTTCCATGGTGGGCCTACCCCCTCGAGGGACAACCCCCTTTTCATACTCCTCCTGGAGGGAAACCTTCATTTTCCAGTCACACCCCAGTCATAAATCCACTGCTGGCAGAGGGGCAACCCTCGTTTGCTGGAAACCCTTCACAATCCTGGAGAATATCTTCAGGAGGAACTTTTACTCAACCCCACGTTGGGGGTCACTTGTATAATAACCCACTAGGAGGAGTATCCAATCCTGTCCCTTCTGGAACATCTTACATGCAATCTTATCCGGGCAGCATCCAAAACACCACCTGGAGTTCTCCGGGACCACAGTCTTATCCTCCTTATGGGCCTCATGTGTATCTGCCTCCGGGATATATTCCTTACCATTCTCAAGGCCAAAATGCTTATCCTCCTCATGGGAAAATACATCACCTGACCTATAATGTTTAGAACCCGTCGAGTTATGTCAATGTTTCTCATGCACCATCGAATCCTTCTTATCCTGGCCAGCAACAACCGTATGTAGGAGGACCTACTGCTTACAACTATCCACCTAACCCAGTCTATGGTCCTACTGGTGTTCCTATGCCGCACTAGTATCATTTGCAAATTAACTGACAACTGCCTTTCCTTGTGACTTTGGATCTCCTAGACTTGTCTCGGTTAACTAATGATCCTATCTCTCATTCACCGGTTTGGCCAGTCATTCCAGCTAAAATTCCTTATGATATTCCGAAATTTGACGGAAACCCTGGCGAAGATCCGAACAACCATGTGATGACTTTCCATTTGTGGTGTTCATCAAACTCCCTCATGGATGATTCTATACGTTTGCATCTTTTCCAGCGAACACTTATTGGTTTAGCAACAAAGTGGTATATTGAACTACCATGTGCTTCTTTTCATGATTTTAATTCCCTTTCCATGTCTTTCCTCACGCACTTTCAACTGCCTATTCGCTACAAGACAGGTACTGAACTCTTAACCTCCCTTCGTCAAACTAACTATGTGCATATCTCTGACCATATTCATGAGTGGAGGTGATGACGAAGGATGATCAAGGCAGTCATTCCTAACATGCTCTTGGCAGAATGGTTTACTAAATCATTGTTACCCCTGATCGCTCGCGATGTCGCTATGGGTGGTGTGGTCACAGAGGAACAAGACATTGCTCAGGCTCAGTACTTAGACTTGGTTTATTCCCAATCTGTTACTTTGTATGATTTTCTTTCGAATGTTGCTCAAGCTAATACCGATCCTTCTAAGCCATCATCCTCATCTCATGAAGGATGTGTTATCGGTTCCGTCAAAACTCAATATTTTTCCAAATCAACTACACCCTCCTCTACCTCCCCCCAAGCTCAGATATCTGAGGTGAATGCAGTTCAATCTGCCCCTTCACAACAATCCAGAGGTAAGAAGAAGACAAAGAATAAATCAAAAAATAATAATGAACAAACAAAAAATCAAGCTCAACCACCTGCTACAGAAAAGCAACCACAACGGAAATTGAAATTACCTTGTATCATTTGTGGTGACAATCACTACACTCGAGATTGTCCACTTCACAATGAAGTGGCCAAAATTTTCCAAGGGAAGTCACAACCCATTGTGCTTACTCAACCTTTTCCACAGCAGCAATCCATGGTTGCTCAAACCCCCTCTCCTGGGGGCAGTTCTAGCGATCCTAATGATGAGGCCTCGTCGAGTGCACATATTTATATGTTTAATGGAATCAATTTGACCACTGTCTCTAAGACCTACGACACACCAGGTAACCCTAACAAAGGAAAAGACACTAACGGTGTCGGTACTTCACCGGATCCATCATCATCCTCTGTTAGTCTTCCATCGGTTAATCCTCCGTCTGGACCACTTCAGCTTGAGAAACCCACGTTCAACTCTATCTTACACCCTCCTAAGAGAACTATCCACAAAGCTACCTTTAATCCTAGTTCATGTGCTGCCCAGAACTACAACATTGTTGAATATTTGGCTCAAGCACCGTGTGCTATGTCTGCATTAGAAGTTCTACAACACTGCCCCAGTCAACGTAGAATGATCCTGACCACTCTTGGTGCTGTTGATCCTGAGTCATCCAATCAGATCATGTTTAACCTAGATAATTATGCGTCTTGACTCTCCTACCATTTTTCTTTCCAAGTTGATGTTGTTGTTCACAATCAACAAATCCATCGAACTATCCTGGATGAGGGAGCCTCAACTTGTGTCATGTATTTAGCATGTTGGAAAGGTTTGAAATCACCAGCACTCAACACATCCCCAACGATGTTACGTTCCTTCGATGGGCGAGGTTTTCATCCCCATGGGATTTTACAGTCCCTGCCCATCCAATTGGGTAGCAAAACCGTTACTGTTGATGTCGAAGTGGTCGATGCTCCCCTCAATTACAACTTGTTACTTGGAAGAGGTTGGTTTTATGCTATGATTGTTGTTGCCTCGTCAGTTTTCCGATGTGTCCAATTTCCTCACCAGGGAAAAATTGTCACTATTGATCAGTTGGATTTCTGCACGATCGATGCTTGCGTTCCCGCTACCACCAATATTCCTTTCTTGGGAGACCACAAGATCATGTATGAAAGCGTTGGTGTTGGCTTACTGAAAGATTATAGCCTCATGGGTACCTTCCCTACATCACTTCCACTGACTACACATCATATTGCCACCGTCGATATGATTTCGACCACGACTTATCAATCTTTGGAATCATCTAACCCTTGGATTGTACCTCGTCCATTGGAATTCAATGCACTAGGTGACACCATGCCACTTAGTCCAGCCGAAACGTCATACGTTTCTACCCAATCCGCTTCTCCCTTGTCAGATGCCCAACATCTATTGGCACCTGACAGTTCCTCAATGCAATCATGGTTGAGTTCCTTATCGTTTGTGATTGACTACATTTCCCCAACTTTTCCTTTGGATGAATCTATTCCATAAATGTTTCACATTGACAAGTTACCTCGGGATAATAACTGTCACCGATCCTCTTTTCTTCCCCCTTGTGAAGAAATTCGGGTAGATATACCGTCTATCTCCCCTGCTAGTGTTGATTTTTCATCATCTCCCATGCTTTCAACTTCCGACGATTTGGATCCGATAGTGGACATGGTGATTTCTTCGGTAGGATTATTGGAGCCTGATCTCCTTACTCCTATCGCAGCCCTCGACATGTGTTCCTTCTCAAGTGATTATCTTCCATCTAGGGAAGATCTCCTGGAGGCCATGACCACGTTTTATCCATTGACATGGTACCCTTCCAGAGCATTATCCCCTTGGAAGCCATGATCCGGACGAAACTACGAGCATAGTTTCTCTTCTCTGTGGCAAGCTCATTAAAAAATGAAACAGAGGCCTTGATCATAGTTATTTTCCTTTGTCAAGCTCGTTAAAAAATGAAACAGTCACCTGTCTTGAACCTTCTTTTCATCCACCTTTCTCCTTTTTCTCATCTACTAGAGAAATTGGTGACAACCTTAGAGCCGGTGAATGAATTAAAGCTTGGAGGGCATGTCTCCAGCCTTTGTTGATCATTCTGGAGCTAAGCCACTAGATTTCATGCTGGGGGCATACTGATCTTAGTCTTTGTTCTTTCTCATGCTCGTAAATGCATGAGAATACATCCAGGTAGACTTTTATCTCTTTTTCGGACCTGTATGGATACACGAAAAAGGAACCCCTTGGAGTCTCATTTAAGCTCTTTTCAGACTCTCTAAACATGAAAATATTTTCGAGTGATCTTACTTCCTTTCCCACTCCTTAAACGGTCTGAAAGGGTGTCTTTCGAGTGATAATTTATCTCTTTTTCGGCCTCGCGAGACTAACATTACGAAAAAGAACAACATTGGAGTCATATTTAAGTTCTTTTCAGACTCTCTAAAGATGAAAAGATTACCGAGCGAGCTTGTTCTCTTCACGCTCGTTAAAGTATTTGAAGAAAACGTCTATTGAGCGATAGTTTATCTCTTCTTCAGTCTCAGCAGACTACTTTATGAAAAAGGAATTGAGAGAGTTCTCTTTTAAGTGTTTTTCCAGACTCTATAATCATGAAAAACCTTCGAGTTTTCTGTCTTCAGACTCGCTAAACAAAACATCGACAGACCCATATGGGAGCGAACCCTTACTTCTTCCGGTTCGTTAAACAAAGGAAGAGGAACTTACTGAAGGTGAGTTTTATCGAGCATGTGTTATCCTCCTCGAGCTCGTTAATTTAAAAAGAGGTACTCGTCTATTTGGATGGGGGAAAAAATTGAAAGAAGCAAGCCAAGCAATTTTTTGAGAACATTACCCAGTAACTCTTAGAGTCGCCCTTGAACATGACACTTTGTCTTTTGCATGCATTATAATCCACTGAAACTCTGCATTGAGCCAATCCTTTGAGTTTCTTTCACTCCTTTGGGTCACCTGACGTAAGTCACAGCATCCACTGCATCATCAAGTTTTAGTCCATGTCATGTTTCTGCTGTCATGCCTTAGTGTTCAAGGGAAGTATCCATCTTGTGAGTCAGTCATCACAAATATCTTGTCTCAATACCCATGTCAGTCCATGTTCATTTTATATACCAATTACATCTCTGTGTCCATTTCGTGTCGTTGATGTGGGATACATCAAGGCCCTCCTTCGACGAGTCTATTCCTGTCGACTTCAACACATTATCCAAGGACTAGACTTAGAAACCAGTTAGTACTTTGGGACCTACATGCCTCAATGGCAGGCCTCCTCACATCTGACTGCGGGTTTACATCATTGACCTCTGATCGGATGATTCCACGGATGTTCGACTTCAGCTCATCCATTCACATTCGTTGGAATGTACTAGGGTACCTTGGGAATCATTGACATTAATGGTGATCTCCCTCGCGCTTGTTAATGGTTTACATCATTGATCGGTAATCAAGTGGTTTTTTCCATGTTCAACATCATGATATCTATTCACATGGTTAGATTCGTACTACATTAGGATCGGTAACAAGACCATGGGTTGAGTGATCACTTTGATATGTACTTTTCCCAAGTTGCGATGGAGTTTCTCTTGAACAATGAAACATATACTGTGACATAGATCCACTTTGTATTGGTCGTGGCTATGTCTTGTCATCTCGTAGATCCACTGTGTATTCTTCATGGCTACGATCAGTTCAGGTCATGAGAGTATAGCTCCATAGTGTATTTTCAGTGGCTATACCTTTTTATCAATACAATTATGGATCCGCAGTGTATTTTATGGTGGCCATATCTTGCAATTCTTTATCACCCAAGCATAGGTATGCCTGCCTTGGGTTTGAAACATGTCATAATATTTGTTGGATGTTTGTGTGCAGCTTCTGTCAGGTTCTCTGTGTCTATACCCTTGCTTGAAAGTCTACAAAGCATTTCAGTTATCAGTTCTCATCTTCTAACTTCATACTTTGGGGGGCAATCTGTTACACATCGAAATTACTCACTTCGATAGTGTCACAAGTGTTGTCATTATAAGTGTCGCAAGTGTCGCATTTTTCTCACAAGTGTCACAAGTGTCAAAGAAAGCATAATGCCATGATGCCTATGTTGTGCCTATAACAACATGAGAAGGACACTTGAAACACCTCAAACATTTGCTTTGGAAGAAGAGAAATGAGTCAACAGGATTATGAACCTTTTACCATCTGAAAGCACCCAAAAAACAGAGTTTTTGGAGGGGAGCGCTCCCTTATAACTATCTCAGGAGTGTTGGAACCCCCCCATAATACATCAGGGAGCATTATAACACTCTTTAGCCCTTTTGCAGGAGCGCTCCTACCCTCAGGAGTGCTAGCGCTACCCTATACACTACTAGGGAGAATTATAACGCTCTGAGTGCCCTTTTGAGGGAGTGCTACCTATTTTGGGCAGCAGTTGATTTGTTGAGAAGAATGGGGGAAGGATCTTTTTATTCTTAGAAGGTAGTTGGCTTCGAATCCTCAATCAAACCATGATCTTAGGGAAGCTCTCTGACTGGAGGAGGAAAATACTCAACTCACCCCAAGGATATCTCAAGTTGTTGAGCCTCTCCAAGGCTATATAAGCAAGCTTTCTCATGGTGCAAGGGGACTGGAAAAGGGAGAATCACACCAAACTTATGATCTTATAAGTGGTGCTGGAATAGAGATAATTTGGGAGAAAGAGACCTATGATCTCATAGGGAGCAATTGGTGAAGCTATCATCATTCAGATCGTGGATATTTTGAGCAAGGGTTAGACAAGGAGGACTTGGCAGAATTGTCACATTCCATCTACAGCTGTAAGTAATGTTTTGTCCTCATTAATATAATTTGATTGGCCTGTTTCTTTCTAATTCATGTTCAATCTCACATGAATCTGTCTCTTTAGTAGATAGACCTATTTCGGACTAATCTTGATAGAGTAGGAAGTGGTCGTACTTAGTTTGTCTACAGGTCTTATCGAAGAGTGAATATTGGACCTCAACTTAGAGCATGCAGGGACAAACATCGGTAAAAGGTACTTCTTTTCTCCTTCCTCCTCACACACTAGTCCACCTAGATCTAAAAGGAAGTCAGTGACCATGATAAGCACTTTCTGTCTTAGAGTTAAGAGTCTAGCTCTTTGAGGAGATCTACCTGTCCATAAGGATATTTTCCTTCAACAGTGTGTCACTCAAATTTGAGTCGAGAAACCCTTCCATATCATTAAGGCATGTCAATAGTCTATCCATGACAAATTTCAGTGCTTCCAAAAACTGTTTGAAAAAATTTCAACGTTGGCCCCATTCGTAGGTCCATGTTGCCGGTGTCTAGTCCTCATGCAATTTTCGTTCCTCCTTCATCATTCCTCATTCCTCTTTCCTTGACCATGGTGTACTAGTCCCAAAGATCCATTATTTTTGTAAAAAATTACATACTAATGGCATAAAATTATCGACAATCTTTTTTCGTCGATAGTATAGCAAATTCGTCGTAAGATTATTTACATTCATCTCTCTTGCGCCGACGATATCAAATGATGCTTGGATTCATTTCATATTTGATTTATCAACTTGAAATCTTAATTTGATACTTTGGTGCAATACACTTGCTGGACCTTCAGTCAAATACAAATATGAAACTTGGAATCATTAACATATCTACTAGAACATATGAAAAATAGGGTTTATGGTTTCCATGATGAATTGATGGTGGAAGAAAGTGTGTGTGTCACTCAAATTTGAGTCCAGAAACCCTCCCATATCATTAAGCCATGTCAATAGTCTATCCATGACAAATTTCGGTGCTTCTAGAAACTGTTTGAAAAAATTTCAATGTTGGCCCCATTCGCAGGTTCATGTTGCCGGTGTCTAGTCCTCATCCAATTTTTGTTCCTCCTTCATCGTTCCTCGTTCCTCTTTCCTTGACCATGGTGTGCTAGTCCCCAAGATCCATTATTTTTGTAAAAAATTACATACTAATGGCATAAAATTATCGACGAACTTTTTTCGTCGATAGTATAGCAAATTCGTTGCAAGATTATTTACATTCGTCTCTCTTGCATTGATGATATCAACTGATGCTTGGATTCATTTCATATTTGGTTTATCAACTTGAAATATCAATTTGATACTTTGGCGCAATACACTTTCTGGACCTTCAATCAAATATAAATATGAAACTTGGAATCATTAACATATCTACTAGAACATATGAAAAATAGGATTTATGGTTTGCATGATGAATTGATGATGGAAGAAAGTGGGTGTGTCACTGAAATTTGAGTCCAGAAACCCTCCCATATCGTTAAGGCATGTCAATATTCTATCCATGACAAATTTCAGTGCTTCTAGAAACTGTTTGAAAAAATTTCAACGTTGGCCCCATTCATCTCTCTTGCGCCGATGATATCAAATGATTCTTGGATTCATTTCATATTTGGTTTATCAACTTGAAATCTCAATTTGATACTTTGACATAGTACACTTGTTGGACCTTCATTCAAATACAAATATGAAACTTGGAATCATTAACATATCTACTAGAACATATGAAAAATAGGGTTTATGGTTTCCATGATGAATTGATGGTGGAAGAAAGTGGGTGTGTCACTCAAATTTGAGTCTATAAACCCTACCATATCGTTAAGGCATGTCAATAGTCTATCCATGACAAATTTCAGTGCTTCCAGAAACTGTTTGAAAAAATTTCAATGGTTGCCCCATTCGCAGGTCCATGTTGCCGATGTCAAATCCTTGTGCAATTTTTGTTCCTCATTCATCATTCCTCGTTCCTTGACCATGGTGTACTAGTCCCCAAGATCCATTATTTTTGTAAAAAATTACATACTAATGGCATAAAATTATCGACGAACTTTTTTCGTCGATAGTATAGCAAATTTGTCATAAGATTATTTACATTCGTCTCTCTTGCACCGACGATATCAAATGATGCTTGGATTCATTTCATATTTGGTTTATCAACCTGAAATCTCAATTTGATACTTTGGAGCAGTACACTTGCTGGACCTTCAGTCAAATACAAATATGAAACTTAGAATCATTAACATATCTACTAGAACATATGAAAAATAGGGTTTATGGTTTCCATGATGAATTGATGATGGAAGAAAGTGGGTGTGTCACTCAAATTTGAGTCTAGAAACCCTCCCATATCGTTAAGGCATGTCAATAGTCTATCCATGACAAATTTCAGTGCTTCCAGAAATTGTTTGAAAAAATTTCAACGGTTGCCCCATTCGCAGGTCCATGTTGCCGATGTCAAATCCTTGTGCAATTTTTGTTCCTCCTTCATCATTCCTCGTTCCTTGACCATGGTGTACTAGTCCCCAAGATCCATTATTTTTGTAAAAAATTACATACTAATGGCATAAAATTATCGACAAACTTTTTTCGTCGATAGTATAGCAAATTTGTCGTAAGATTATTTACATTCGTCTCTCTTGCACCAACGATATCAAATGATGCTTGGATTCATTTCATATTTGGTTTATCAACCTGAAATATCAATTTGATACTTTGGAGCAGTACACTTGCTGGACCTTTAGTCAAATACAAATATGAAACTTAGAATCATTAACATATCTACTAGAACATATGAAAAATAGGGTTTATGGTTTCCATGATGAATTGATGATGGAAGAAAGTGGGTGTGTCACTCAAATTTGAGTCTAGAAACCCTCCCATATCGTTAAGGCATGTCAATAGTCTATCCATGACAAATTTCAGTGCTTCCAGAAACTGTTTGAAAAAATTTCAACGTTGGCCCCATTCATCTCTCTTGCGCCGACGATATAAAATGATGCTTGGATTCATTTCATATTTGGTTTATAAACTTGAAATCTCAATTTGATACTTTGGCGTAGTACACTTGTTGGACCTTCAGTGAAATACAAATATGAAACTTGGAATCATTAACATATCTACTAGAACATATGAAAAATAGGGTTTATGGTTTCCACGATGAATTGATGATGGAAGAAAGTGGGTGTGTCACTCAAATTTGAGTCCAGAAACCCTCCCATATCGTTAAGGCATGTCAATAGTCTATCCATGAAAAATTTCAGTGCTTCTAGAAACTGTTTGAAAAAATTTCAATGGTTGCCCCATTCACAGGTCCATGTTGCCGGTGTCTAGTCCTTGTGCAATTTTCGTTCCTCCTTCATCATTCCTCGTTCCTCTTTCCTTGAAAATGGTGTACTAGTCCCCAAGATTCATTATTTTTGTAAAAAATTGCATACTAATGGCATAAAATTATCGACGAACTTTTTTTATCGATAGTATAGCAAATTCGTCGCAAGATTATTTACATTTGTCTCTCTTGCGCCCATGATATAAAATGATGCTTGGATTCATTTAATATTTGGTTTATCAACTTGAAATCTCAATTTTATACTTTGGCGCAGTACACTTGCTGGACCTTCAGTCAAATACAAATATGAAACTTGGAATCATTAACATATCTACTAGAACA
>JZKD02S1834933.1:79333-89877 GCA_000966675.3 Picea glauca | reverse complement strand
TTCCTGTCTTTTCTGTTTACATGAACAAGGGGATGGAACTGTGAGTTTTTCCAGTTTCAATTGTTTCTCTTCATTGGAAGCTCTGCAAGGTGTGCATCGAGCCAGAGAGGAACGTAAGGAGATCAGGAGGAATTTCTCTGCGAGAAATATCGTGGATCTGAGCTATCGAAATCCCTCAAATGCAAGGAGTGTGTGGTAAATCGAAGTCTGAACCAGACAAAGCTCAGGAGGGATAACGCTTTGGAAAGTGTTATCGAGATCCAGGAACTCATTCCCTAGAAGGAATGAAGACCGAGTCTTCGAAGACTTAGAAAATCTTCTAAGTCTGAAGTGAGTAAAATCTCAGGAGGAAGAACGTCGTCGAGCGTTGGATCGTGGCGAAAGATCCCGCAGAACATCTAATTTGAGGGAGAAGCGCAGGCTTTAACGCTGCGTAGATCCGGGAGGGGAGATCCCGAAGATCTGAATGGACGGTGGAGGGTCCTTGAGGAGAAACGTCGAAACCCTGCCAACTGTTGGATAAGGTGGAGCTATAAGGAGGTTAGTGGTGAGGGATTTTTGACGTCCAAAGTATTTCAGCATTTCGGTATTTCAGTAACCGGGAACCCGAAAGACAGAGGGGCGGCATCCTTCCATCACGATTCCTCGAATCACGAAATCTCGAAAGAACGAGCACCAAGGCATTTCGGTATTTCGGCAACCGGGAACCCGAAAGACAAAGGAGTGGGATCCTTGCATCACGACTCCCCGAATCGTGAAATCCTGAAAGAACAAACGCCAAGGTGTTTCGGTATTTCAACAACCGGGAATTCGAAAGACAGGGGAGCAGGACCCTTGCATCGCGATTCCCCGAATCGCAAAACCCCGAAAGAACGAACGCCAGGACATTTCGGTACTTCGGAAACTGGGATTTCCAAGGATCAGAGGCATCCCTTGCACCCAAGTTTCGTGAAACGTGAAAACCTGAAAAAATAGGTGCCGGGACATTTTCGGCATTTCGCCAACCAGGGATCCCAAAGAGCAGAGATATCCCTTGCATTCTGATTTCAAGAAATGCGAAAACCTGAAACAACCAGTGCTGGGACATTTCGGCATTTTGGCCATCGGGGGTTCGAAGAACGAAGGGACAGAACGCTTGACTTGTGAAGTTTCAGTCCCCGATAAGCGCCCTTTTTGGCTTAGCTCAAGGCCACGAGTCTTGGTCGTGTGTCGTGGGAGCTCATGCTTGGCACTTGGAAAAGCCAACCGAGCATTAGTGAGGAACCTGTGTGTTCATTTTGAAGGGTTCCAGTTTGGAACAAAAAGAGCCATTTCGGCTCCCGAACCAGAAGATCCTGACCGGGAGGTCGCACATCCCTGAGGTGGGATAGGGGGTCTGCATCAGGTGGTATCAGAGCATCAGTTTTTCATCTGTAGACTTTAGGCGAAGGAGGAAAAGAAAGAGATAGAGAAATCAGAGTTGTACTCTGTGTGTGACAGATAGTCAACATAATGCTGCCAAGAAGATGAGAGCCGCCTTTAGCCAATCGTGTTGTAGAGAGGGAGATGCGAGAGCTTCACGCCCGATTGGAAACAATGGAAGCAGCATAGAGGAGAGCACCTAATGTTGGGGATGTCATTGATGCAGAAAGTGAATAGGTTGAGGTTGAAGAAGCTGCAGGAGAGGATGTTGCAGAAGAACATTTGTTGAGAGCAGTTGCCAGATTGGGAGGTAGGGCTAAGATAGAGGTCCCCATGTATGAGGGAAATCTAGATGCTGAAGAACTGTTGGACTGGATAAGGTCCATGGACAAACACTTCGACTATGAATATGTTGATGAGGAGAAGAAGGTGAAGCAGGCAGTCACCCGGCTAAAAGGGCATGCAACACTTTGGTGGGACGAACTGCAGGATGAGAGGAGAAGTAAAGGCAAACAGAGGATAAAGAGTTGGGATAGGATGGTAGCCAAACTGAAGGCTAAGTTCATACCCAAAGACTACCATATCAATCTGTTCAGGAAGCTACANTGAGATTTTCTTTTTCCGTTACTCAAACTTACAATTCCTTTACCTTTTACCTTTCCTGGTGCATCGTTTCCAAAAGTTACATTCCTTGATTTACTATCACTTAGAATTAAAAACTCACTTTTGTCTCCAGTCATATGTTTGGAGCATCCACTGTCAATATACCAAGGATTCTTTTTCCTTTGAGCTGATAGCACTAGTCCACACTTGTCATCTACTTTCTTCTTCCAAACCTTGACATTTTTAGCGATGGGATTCTGATCTGGATTATAATTCTTTAAATGACAGTCTGCTGCCTTATGTCCATAATTATGACAGATGTAGCATTCTGGTTCACTGAATAAAAGATCATAATGATTGTTATGCTCATAGTTGTTGTTGTGTCTCACCTGTATCCTTCTCCCAGTCATCACCTGATTTATAGTCTGTGGTTGTTTGTTGCTTGGYTGTCTCAATCTTTGTTGTGATAGATAGTTATTCATTGAGTATCTTGATTGTTCATATCTAAA
This sequence comes from Picea glauca, assembly GCA_000966675.3. Taxonomy (NCBI): domain Eukaryota; kingdom Viridiplantae; phylum Streptophyta; class Pinopsida; order Pinales; family Pinaceae; genus Picea; species Picea glauca. The sequence continues at coordinate 87,364 of JZKD02S1834933.1, read as the reverse complement.
TCTTAGAGAACAGTTTATAGCTTTGTGACCAAAATTAGAGAAGAAAAAACAATAACCATGGGGTGCACCTGTTATTTTCATACAGAAGAAGGATGGGTAGTGGAGACTTTGCATTGAATATTGTCAATTGAACAAGGCAATGATCAAGAACCAGTATCTGTATCCAAGGATAGACGATCTATTCGATCAGATGAATGGAGAGAAGGGGTTTTCAAAGATCGACTTGAGATCAGGTTATCACCAGTTATGAATTAAAGAGGAATATATGCCTAAGAATGCTTTCAAAATGTGGTTTTGACACTACGAGTTTACCATTTGGCCGTGGGGACGAAAAAACGCCCTAGGGGTATTCATGAGCTTGATGAAAGTGATGTTTCATGAATACTTGGACAAGTTTGTTCAAGTATTCATTGATGATATTTTGATATGTTCTTTGACGACAACAGAACCTGACAAACGTTTGTGCCTAGCATTACAGAGCTTACAGGAACACAAATTCAAGGATTAATTGCTTAGGGCATGTCATCTCTAGTGAATGTATCACTGTGGATCCAACAAAGGTAGAGGCTATTATGGAATGGTTTGCACCGACAAATTTACCCGAAGTACACAACTTCATGGGTTTAGCAGGATATTATCAATGGTTCGTCGAAGGTTTTTCAAAGATAGAAAATCTGATTATGGAATTGCAGATGAAGAACAAGAAGTTGTATGGACCGAGAAGTGCGCGGAGGAATTTTGATAGCTCAAGGAGTTGTTGACGACAACGTCGATACTAAAAGTCCCTGACATGGACGAGGACTTCTTGGTATGCACTGATGCATCCAAGGAAGGCTTAGGCAGAGTATTGATGCAAGACGGTTGAGTGATCACTTACACATCGAGAAAGTTAAGAAAGCATGAGGAGAACTATGCGACACATGATTTGGAGTTGTTAGCCATCGTGTATGCCTTGAGAGTTTGGAGACACTACCTGATTGGACGAAAATTCAAACTAAAAATGGGCCACTATGGTTTGCAACACATTTTTACACAAAGTGACTTGAACGCGCGACAAAGGCATTGGTTGGAACTTCTTACCGAATATGATTTTGAGATTACCTACATCAAAGGAACAATGAACATAGTGGTTGATGCATTGAGTCAAAGACCACGCATATTTTCGGTGATACCTCTTCAGACGAATCTACATGAAAATATTCTAACTATACAACGCGACTATGACTAGTATCAAGAGGTTAAAGAATTTATCGGACAAAACACCATGATGGTACCAAGATTTGAGGGATTTAGTGTGGACAATGATGGATTAATGAGATATAATAACTAGATTTACGTACCGCCCAATGATGATTTGAGAAGTTTGATATTAAACGAATCTCATAGAGTAGTGTACATGGCTCATTTTGGAGTCACGAAGATGAGGGCATACCTTAAACACTTATTCTTATGGAAAGGAATGAAGTCGAACATAGTCAACTATGTGGAAATATTTCTAGAATGTTAACAAGTGAAGGATGAACATAGGCATTTGACAAGATTACTACAACCACACGTTATTCCAGAATTGAAATGGGAGATCATTTCGATGGACTTCATCATTGGATTTCCATTGACGACAAGGAGGCACGACTTGATTTTCATGGTAGTTGACACTCTGATGAAGAGTGCACATTTTATCCCTATGTGTACGACGTATCAGGCACCTGACATAGCTAGAGTTTTCATCAACGATATTGTGAGGTTTCATGGTGTGCCTAAGAGGATCATATCCAATCGAGGATTGGTATTTACAGGATGATTTTGGACTAGTTTCCAAGAGGCCTTGGGAACCCAACTTAACTTTAGTACCGCATATCACCTGGAGACAGACGAGAAGATAGAAAGAACGAACCAAATCTTGGAGGATATGTTGTGTATGTACGTGATGGACCAACAAAAGTGTTGGGAAGAGTTCTTTCCATTGGTATAATTTGCATACAACAAAAGTTATCAAAGCACCATTAAGATGGTGTCTTTTCAGTTACTTTACGGTTGACCCTGTCAAACGCCTTTGAGTTGGGATCGACTCGAGGATAGGGTCCTAGTAGGAAGAGAAAATGAAAAACATAAGACAAAGGATCAAAAAAGCACATGATCGACAAAAGATTTATGTCGATGCACATCGTGTCCACTGTAGTTATGAAGTTGGCAATCGAGTCTTCTTGTGGGTGAAATCGGAGAAGAGTTCGATCAAGTTTGGAAAGGGTGCTAAACTCTCTCCTAGGTTCGTGGGACCTTTTGAACTTGTAGAAAGGAAAGGTCTCATGGCATATCGAATAGCCTTGCATGATTCTTTGAGATGTATGCACTATGTTTTTCATGTATCAGTCTTGAGACATTATGTTAGCGATCCTACACATGTGATTGACATGAGTTCCATGAAAGTATCAAACGAGGGTGCACTTACAGCGGAGCCAATATGCATTTTGGACCATCACATTCGACAACTACGACATCAAACAGTCAATCAGGTCAAGGTCCAGTGGGACAATTATAGTCCACACTCAGCTACCTGGGAGGATGCATATGATATGCATCAGGAGTTTCCATGTTTGTTTGATAGCTAGACATTTAGATATTGTCATATACTTTATTTTTGCACTTGTATACTGTGAAACTTCGGGAAGAAGTTTAAAACAAGAGGGGGTGTATGTTGTTGGAGTTACTTCACACACACCTAGGATTTTTTTTCCCTAAGGTTTTTATTTTTTTATTAGTCATAATTAGTCATTATCTAGTCTCCTATATTTTAGGAGAGAATGTTCCACCTGGAGAATATTCTCTTTCATTTCACACTTCAGTTTGACTAGTTGAGTTGAGTTTAGATGTTGCATTGGGATCATCACCATGCAACATTGGGATCATTACCATGATAATTTGACCTTGCCTTGGTATCATCACCAAAGTGGCGCATTAGCCTTGATTCCTTGAGTTAACTCCTCACTACTTTATGTTCAGTCAGTTAACTGAAGACTAGTTGACTAGTTAACTCAACTAAGTGGCAGTTCACTCTTGTAACTGCTTGAGAGACTAGAATAGGTGGCAGTTCACTCCCGTAACTGCTGGTGTGTGTCTAGATCACTCCAGACCACCACTATGGTGACTTGGTTCACCTCAAGTCGAACTCATTGAGTTATACAGAGTATATCATGTGTAGATTATTCATTATTCACAATGGTCAATGAGAATTCTTCCATTCTTTCTCTCCTTCTTCTTCTTTTTCCAATTCTCTCTGCAAATGTGTGTATCATTGTGTAGCTAGATCTATTCTGTGCAGTTTCAACACATTTACATGGTATCAGAGCTGACAGACTGCTAAGCAAAAGCTACACCAAAATTTTTTGCAGGTAGCGAAGATTGAAGACAGTGGAAAGATGGAATTCCAAAAAGAATTCATTCTTACACCTTACAAAAATTTTGCATGGAAGGATAAAATATCCATACATATTTGATCCAGAGGGTTGTATAGGTCAACCATGAATACAGATAGAGAGCCGACCTCAGCCATAGAAAAATCCAAGTACTTAAATCGCATGGATGAGGCACTCGGAACAATTTGCAGTCTTATTTCTCCCGATCTCCTTTTTCATATATCTTCCTGTAAGACTCCTAATGAAGCATATACCATATTGGAAGGGCTCTTTGGAAAACAGGATGAGATGAGGGGACACATGCTGGAGGTTGAGTTGCTCACATTGGATCCAAAAAGGTTCGAAAATATCCAAGATTTCTTTACAAAATTCAAGGATTTACTGTCGCAACTCAAAGCTTGCGGGGTTGATAAATCGGAGGAGAAACAAATGGCTCTCACCATTCTCTCCAATATTGGACCTGAATTCTCTGTATTTGTATCCACATTCCATACTATCAGATTTGCCTCTAGAACCACCTGGAAGATGCCTTCTCTTGAGGACTTTATCGAATCCTTGACACAAGAGCAAACCAAGCTCATCAACATGGGTGCAATCAAAGGCCCAAGGGCACATGCACTCACTGTGCATGATGGAAGCCACAAATATCAGAAATCTAAAGATAAATATAAGCAAAAATCTCATGCACATACAAAGAAGGAAGGGTACACAAAACCCTTCACCGATGCCTCTGGATCCAAAGGAGAAAAGGGAAGAAAAGGAGAGAAATGCACATACTGTCACAAAGGATTCCATTCGGAATTTACATGCATGAAAAAAAAAATAGATCTGATGTCTCAGATACTTCAACGAAAAAACCTTGGAGATCGCATCCACAAGGGTGCAAAGAAGAAGAAGCCAGAAGATCTGAATTCCAAGAAAGACAATTCTAGCCATGCCTTGATTGCAATCAACTCCTCTCACGATGCTTGGATCGTAGATTCAGGAGCATCACATCACATGGATGCCTCAAAAGAAATCTATTCTTCTTTGGATGCATGCAAAGGTCCTCCTATTCTGATGGGGGACAACTCTGTTGTCGAAGTCACCAACAAAAGAAGGATTGATCTCACCAACGGAAGCTTCGAGAACATGTTGCATGTTCCCAAGCTTTATGTCAACCTTCTCTCCATGTATCAGATGACGAATTCGAACACCGGAAAGAAAGTCGTATTCACACCAAATTCCATGGACATATACGACATGCAAACCAACTCTATGGTTTCTATCGGTGAGGTAAATCATCAATCTAGATTGTATACATTTCCTAAATTCATTGAACCTGATTCTGCTTTATTGCTTACTCATGTTGATGAAAGTAGTAGGATATGGCATGAAAGGTTTGGACATTTGAATTTTAGATACATGCAACAACTTAGCAAGCACAGATTGGTTGATGGTCTGCCAGACATCCATTTCTCCAAGGGAGTATGTGAGGGATGTGTTCTCGAAAAACACCCTCAAGAGAAATTCGTCAAAAGAAAGTCTCAGCGAGCTTCCGCACCTTTAGATCTGATCCACAGTGACCTCATGGGTCCTTTTCCACATCCATCGATCAGAAAAGTGAGGTTTGTTCTCATTTTTGTTGATGATTTCTCACGTTTTACTTGGATCTACTTTCTCAAGCAAAAATCTGAGGTCTTTCAACACCTCAAAGATTTCAAAGCTTTGGTTGAGACACAGTCCGGAAAGAAGATCAAATTCCTCTGAAATGATAATGGGGGAGAGTATGTGAATCATGAGATTCATAATATTTTCCATGAGGCAGGGATTCAGTTACAGCATATAGTTCCCTACACTCCGCAAAAAAATAGAGTTGTTGAGTGGAAAAACCGATCTTTAAAGGAGATGGCATCTTGCATGTTGCATGCAAAGTCACTACCATAGAGACTATGGTACGAAGCACTTAACTATGCAACATACATCCAAAATAGATCTCCCCATAGATCTGTCAAGGATAAGACCCCCTACGAGGCTTGGAGCGGCCTCAAACTGGAAGTGACCCACTTTCGTATTTTTGGTTCTCATGCATGGGCCCGCATTCCCTCTTAAAAGAGGAAGGCACTTGATCCACAGAGCACTGAGTGCATTTTTGTTGGAAACCCTGACGGTGTGAAGGGATATCGGCTTATTGATATTTCCTCGGACCGGCTCATCATTGAGTGTAGTGTCCAATTCGAGGAAAGTGTCTCGCATGTACCTCAGCAGCCACATGCAGACACATTTACTCTTACACATGTCCGAGATGATGAGCATGCACATGCAGACTCTTCTTCAGATGAGAGTTCTGATTCAGAGGACTCATAGGATTCAAATTCAGATTCAGAGTCAGTACAGTTAGATGTAAAGTCAGAGCATCCAGATGCAGTTGCAGAGCTAGAGCAGAGGCCCAAGTGGGCACACACTACTCTTCAGGATGTAGGGGATCTCGTAGGTGATCTATCTGATACTAGGAGGACTCAATTTGATTTTGAGGAGCCTCCTATTGCACTCACTGCTACTGAACCATTGCCTTCCAGGCATATTTTCTTGGTTCAATCTTCAGATCCACCGTCTTATGGCGAGGCTGCTGGAAATCCCTTTTGGAAATCCACCATGCAGGAAGAGTACAAATCCCTCCTCGAGAACCAGACTTGGGATCTGGTTCCCCTTCCTTCTGGGAGGAAATGTTTCAGATGCAGATGGGTCTACAGGACCAAAAGTGTAGTGGATGGACAAATCAACCGATACAAATCTAGGCTTGTCGCCAAAGGCTTTCAGCAGGTTCATGGTATTGACTATGATGAGACCTTCGCTCCAGTAGCAAATATGGATTCCATACGATTGACACTTTCCATTGCGACATCCAAGGGATGGGAATTCCATCAGATGGACGTGAAGAATGCATTTCTTCATGGTGATCTCTTTGAGGAGATCTACATGGAGCAGCCCCAGGGATTTATGCAGGACTCATCTTTGGTCTGTCGACTGAAGAAGTCACTTTATGGCCTCAAGCAAGCTCTAAGGGCATGGTATGCCAAGATGGACTCCTACTTGTTGTCACAGAACTTTGTACGTTGTAAATTAGACCCGAATGCATACATGCTCAGGACGGATGATTCACTTCTACTTTTAGTTTTGTATGTCGATGATTTGTTGATCACCAGTTGCTCAACTTCAGCGATTGCTGCAGTCAAGAGGATTCTTCATGATAGGCTTTTGATGATGGAAATGGGTTCGTTACACTTCTTCCTTGGACTTGAGATCAGTCAGGATGCATCAGGCATCAAAATTTCTCAATACAAGTATGCACGAGATCTCCTTGAGAGATTTCATATGACAGACTGCAAGTCTTCTCTGAATCCTTTCCTATCAGGAGTCAAACTTGAGGATGGAGGGGAGACTCCATTGGTTGATAGCACACTGTACAGACAGCTAGTGGGGAGATTTTTGTATCTTACACACTCTAGACCAGACCTCTCATATGCAGTTGGTGCAGTTTCCAGGTTCATGTAGGAGACGCATGAGCTACATTGGAAAGCTGTAAAGCATATCCTTCGATATGTACAGGGCACCATCACCTTTGGGATTCATTATGCAGCAGACTCTACACTAGATCTCATTGGTTTTACTGATTCCGACTGGGCTGGCAATAGCATTGATCGCAAGTCCACATCTGGTTACTCACTCAGTCTTGGTTCCAGGCCTATCTATTGGTCGAGAGAGAAGCAAGTTGCCATTTCTCTATCTTCAGCTGAGGTAGAGTACAGAGGGGTAGTTAACATAACCATTCAGGCTATGTGGCTACAAAATTTTCTCACTGAGTTGGGCATTCAGTTTCATCGACCGATTGTCATTTGGTGTAACAACCAGATCACTCTAAAGTTTTGCAGAGATCCAATTCAGAGGCAGCGGACGAAGCACATCGAGATCCACATGCACTACATCTGGGACTTAGTACATGAGGGGATCATCGATTACAGTTATGTCCTTCAATAGAACAGACGGTAGACATTTTCACCAAGACCTTCACTGAGCAGAAATTCCATTGTCTGCGAGGTCGTCTTGGAGTGAAGGACACAGTTGCCTAGAAACTGTAGTTCTTCTTTTTACATACATTGTACCTTGAGGGGGGGGGTTTCCCGTGAGGTTTTCCCTCTTTCCTCACTTTATTTTCAGTGTATCTTTTGTACTTGGGTACCTAACATGGCCTCATTGTCGAGACCCAATCTTTATTTTCACCATAGTGATGTTTAGGGGGGGTGTTGGAGTTACTTCACACACACCTATGATTTCTTTTTCCTAAAGTTTTTATTTGTTTATTAGTCATAATTAGTCATTATCCAGTCTCATATATTTTAGGAGAGAATCTTTTGACTAGTTGAGTTGAGTTTAAATGTTGCATTGGGATCATCACCATGCTAATTTGACCTTGCCTTTGTATCATCACCAAAGTGGCGCATTATCCTTGATTCCTTGATTTAACTCCTCAATACTTTATGTTCAGTCAGTTAACTGAAGACTAGTTGACTAGTTAACTCAACTAGGTGGAAATTCACTCCTGTAACTGCCTGAGAGACTAGAATAAGTGGAAGTTCAC
>JZKD02S1834933.1:49357-61100 GCA_000966675.3 Picea glauca | reverse complement strand
TGATCCCTAACAAAAATAAAAATTAGTCATGCAAGCGTAATCTACCTTTATGAATTCTTTGTCAATGTATAAGCCTGCTTAGAAGGAAACTTGTTAATATCCCATAAGTCATTATCAAGGTTATAAGAACAAAATTTTAAAACAAAAACTCTAATATCCATTACGGAATTAGAAATCCATAATCAATTAAATGCATAGGTAATCCATTGAGGAAAAACACATTCCATTTTAAACTTAAACGCAGAGGTAATTTCCTTAATAAAAATGCGGGGTATGCCTGGGTAAGATCGCAAGGTGATCTCACCAAACCCGGGAAAAATCCCTCTATAAGGACTCAGAGAATCGCAGGGAAATAGGAAAGTGTTAATACACCCATAATTGTAGAGAAAGTGGACGCGAAAATTCGTTGGGCATGTGAAGTAAATATTGCAAAGGTTATTGTCTATATTAGTTGAGAAAAGAGGAAGTCACAGAGCTTAGACTCTCCACCAAAAACGTAGGGAATAAATAGGTATTAATCACAAATAATTTGTTGAGAAAAAGGGGGTGAACATAGAGCGTTCCCCTCCCAAACGCACAGTCACTATCACATGACAAAAACACATAGAAAAAGGGGGAGAACCCCCAGTAAATTTTTCTGCTAAGACGCAGAGAACCACCAGTGAATTCGCCTGACAGAAAAACCAAGACAGTTCAAAGCAGTGAATGCTCCCAACAAATTGGGAAAACTTACTCTAGCAAGTGACCTGATTGCAAAAACAACGCAATGATACACATGTAGAATTCATGTGGGTTCCTCCACGAGCAATCTAACACCTGCATATTAAAATAATGCAGAGATAGTTTGGTAGAGAATCGCGTGGGTTCCTCACACGCAGGTTTTTTTTTTTTTACTTGGCAGAGGTATCATGAATGCATGGGTATTATTTACGTCGAGGTAAATATAAAATTTTCTGAGTAAACGCAAAATCGTTGGGCTAATCATAACAAGCATAAAAAACCACAAAATTTTGTGAAGCTGAGTGAGAACCGAGCAATTTGCTGAGTGGATTCATAAAACCGTTGGGTGAATTCCACCACCGTTGGGCAAGGTTTCAGTGCAAAAACGCAAAGAAGTAAGTGTACAGGGCAGTGGGTGCACAAAGAAAACAAAACGATGAGTAAACGATTTAAAAAATTGTTGGGTGGAGGAAAAACGATAAGGCAGAGGTTACACTCCAAGAAAAATTGCCAAGCAGAGATCCTATGATTGGAGAAAAGGAAAAGCAAGGTAAGATGTTCTAAGTTAGAATTTAATATCGTTAACTCCTTCTATGGTACTCAACGGTCGGGGAAGAAAATTCGTGATGGAGGTTTATCATATCAACGACATTCTAGAACATTACACATACAACCATTCCTATTACCATTTAAGCGACAAGGAGAGATCATTCGGTAACAAAGTCTTTATACATAAGCGATGAATAAGAAAACCATACATAAACAACCAAATATTATTACAATTCAAGCTGCATGGAGAATGCATTTGATAACAGTGTTTTTATACATATGCGGCGAATAAGAAAACCATACATAAATAACCAAATCTTTTACAAATAAAATTTCAATGAGAATATTGTAACTGGCGAATCTGGGCTTGGCGATATTCTTCGTCAAGTGGTGATCCTTCCATCCTCCCTCTTTCTAACCGTAAAGACTTCACCAGTACCTCCTAGCCAATGCTAGGGGTACTCTTCTTCCCCCTCATCCACTCGAGCCGCAAAGGAGCCATGCATAACCAAAACCAGAATATTCTAGCTCCCAGCTCGCCTCGCAAGGTATAGCTACCACCCTCTTTGTCGAGATGGGTATCCCAACTACCACAAGTAAAACCAATAACAATTTCATCAACATAACCTTACTCATACCAGTTATGATCCATTCCTCCTCTCAGCCATTTCCTTTATAAAAAAATTCTTAGTGACAACTTGTCGTTTGCACATTTAATTCCTTTTTTTTAATAATTTAATTAGGAATTATTTCCCCCATACACTTGCCGCTTGTTCCCTTAGTTACACTAATAAATCCATAATTTAATTAAATTAAATGTCAATTTCCCTCACCCAACCTAAAAGCACTCATAAAATCACTCCTAGTGTCCCTTTATTACCTTTATTTCCCTTTTATGACTGGCACCTTTTTAAAACAGAGTTGAGTTAAAGTAGGAATTTTCTCTAGTTAGACTATACTTAGATACCCTTCTATGTTTACACATATTTATGCTTTATTCATTTCTCAAATTAAATTCTAATTTAGTATTTACTTGCAAAAGGTGTATTAAATCACTTCTTTAGATTTGTTTTATTTTTATTGATTCTTAATTTGATTTATTTCATCCCCTCATCATTTAATTTAAAGATTTAGCTTTTTGTCTTCTCACTGACTTAGACTTAGGATTTAGTTAAATCTTTATTTGCAAACGCCTAGACCCTTAGGGATTATGCTTAATTAAATTCATTCTTTAGTTAATTAGTTAATTAATTAATTAATTCGACAGGTGCTCAAGATCTTATAAGGTTTAACATTCATTCAAGTTTTATAGGCCACCTAGATTCATTGACTCATTGTTGTTGTTTTTTAAACACCGTGACGTGCCCTTCAAGATGCACTCCATGCTCCAAGGGTGCCACTCTCCTTTGACTCAATTTTAATTACGAGATGTTCCCTTCAAGATGCACTACATGCTCCAAGTGTGCCACTCGCCTTTGAATGGTTTTGGTAGTTTTCCAACCCTTGGAGTCAATACTCCATTCATGTGACCTTGTGAGAGACTAAGGGCCTCTAGGGAATAAGGACCATGCCTTATTGTGCACCCCTTATAATCTTCGTGAGAGACTGTCTCAGTCTTCCCTCGCAGCATCGTGGATCTCTTGAACTAGGTAATCGTTAAACTACAATTCGACCCATGGTGGGAGTGCTAGTATGTTGTGGCAAAGTTGTTGCCACGCCTCTCCCTCAATATCTGGTTGTTTTGCATGGCCCCTTTACTCCTTATGTGAGTCTAATTAGCAAGCAATCATCAGTCTGCATCCATCAACGAAATATTGTCAATGATCTATAAACAACATCATAATATACCCAATCATATGTCACATATGCATAAATAAAAATACACAAACCAATATAGTCCACTCCCTGACTCGATCCGGAGTCCAAGGAGGTCCATTGATGCCAGTGGCATCCTCAATCTATCAATTTTCCTTCACACTTAGGGGAAACTCGTCAATAGCATCTATCAATAAAAATTTATCAAATAACATAACATCATGATCCATCAACATCATCACAAGAATCTATAAGCGAACAGACATCCAGATACTGAAACTAGATCACTTGCACGCAAGTGTCCTCAAAGAATAAGTTAATAACATGTTCTTGCAAGAGCAGGATGTTACATACACCCCCTCTTGTTTTAAACTTCATCCTAAAATTTCACAGTATAAAGATGTAGTACATAAATCATCTGACAAGATTTAAATGTCTAACTATCAAACAAAAATGGAAACTGTTGGCGCATATCATAGGCATCCTCCCAAGTAGTCGAGTGTGGACTATAATTGTCCCACTCGACCTTGACCTGATTGACTGTTCGATGTCATAGCTATTTAATGTAATGGTCCAAAATGTATATTGGTTGCACCATGAGTGCACCCTCGTCCAACACCTGCAAAGAACTCATGTCAATCACATGTGTAGGATCACTGACATAATGTCTCAAAACAAAAACATGAAAAACATCGTGCATACACCTCAAAGAATCAGGAAAGGATAGTCAATAGGCCACAGGCCCCTTCCTTTCCACAACTTTGAAGGGTCCCACAACCCTAGGAGAGATTTTATCACCCTTTCCAAACTTGGTCGAACTCTTGTGCAGTTTCACCTGCAAGAAGACTCGATCACTAACTTCATTACTACAGTCAACACGATGCGCATTGGCATAAATCTTCTTTCGATCTTGCGCTTGTTTAATCATTTTCCTTATTGTTTTCATTTGTTCTTTCATTTCTTGGATTGCCTCTGGTCCTACCAGGACCCTATACTCAAGTCGATCCCATCTCAAAGGAGTCTGAAATGGTCGCCCGTAAATAAACTTGAATGGTGCCATATTGATGGTGCTTTGATAGTTGTTGATGTAAGCAAACTCTACCAGTGGCAAGAACTCCTCCCAAGGCTTTTGTTGGTCCATCACGTACATATGCGACATATATTCCAAGATTTGGTTTGTTCTTTCAGTCTTCCCATCTGTCTATGGGTGATACATGGTACTAAAGTTAAGTTGGGTTCCCAAGGCCTTTTGGAAACTAGTCCAAAATCGTCCTGTAAACACCGATTCTCGATTGGATATGATCCTCTTGGGCATGCCAAGCAATTTCACTGATAAAAACTCTAGCTACATTTGGCACTTGATACATCGTATGCACATGAATAAAATGTGCACTCTTCATCAGAGTGTCAACTACCACAAAAATCAAGTCGTGCCTCCTTGCCGTCAATGACAATCCCACAATAAAGTCCATCGAAATGACCTCCCATTTTGATTATGAAATAGTGTTTGGTTGTAGTAATCATTTCAGATATCTATGTTCAACCTTCACTTGTTGACATTCTAGACATCTCGCCATGTAGTTGACTATGTCTGCCTTCATTCCTTTCCATAAGAATAAGGGATTAAGGTTTTCCCTCATCTTCGTGACTCTTGGATGAGCCATGTACATTGCTCTATGAGCTTCGCTTAAGATCAAACTTCTCAATTCGTCGTTGGATGGTACGTAAATCCGATTATTATACCTCATCAATCCATTGTTTTCCAAAGTATATCCTTCAAACCTAGGTACCAACATGGTGTATCGTCCAATATTTTCCTCAACCTCTTTATAGTAGTCATCGTCGCGCTGTAAAGTTAGAATATTTTCTCGAAGATTCGTCTGAAGAGGCATCACCAAAAATATGCATGGTCTCTGAATCAATGCATATGCCACTTTATTCATTGTCCCTTTTATGTAGGTAATCTAAAAATCATACTTTCTAAGCAGTTCTGACCAACGCCTTTGTCACGCGTTCAATTCACTTTGCATAAAAATGTGTTGCAAACCACAATGATTTGTTTTCAGTTCTAAATTATGCCCAATCAGGTAGTGTCTCCACACTCTCATGGAATACACAATTTCCAACAACTCCAAATCATGCATTGCATAGTTCTCCTCATGATTTCTTAATTTCCTAGAGATGTAACCGATCACTCGACCATCTTGCATCAAGACTCCGCCTAAGCCCTCCTTGGATACATATGTGCATACCAAGAATTCATTGTCCATGTCAGGGACTTTTAGAATTGGTGTTGTCTTCAACAACTCCTTGAGCCTTTGAAATGCTTCCACACATTTCTCTATCCATACAAAATTCTTGTTTTTCTTCTGCAATATCGTAATCAAATTTTCTATCTTCAAAAAACTTTCGACGAATTGTTGATAATATCCTGCTAAACCCATGAAGCTACCTACTTCTGGTACACTTGTCGGAACAGGCCATTCCATAATATCCTCTACTTTCAATGGATCCACAATGATGCCTTCTTCATAGATAACATGCCCTAAATAATGAATACATGATTGATAAAATGAGCATTTTGACAATTTCTCGTATAATTTGTTCTCTCGTAAACACTGTAGTACCAAGCACAAATTTCCATCATGTTCTTCTATCGTCCGAGAATATATCAATATGTCATCAATGAATACTTGATCAAACTTTTCCAAGTATTCACGGAACACCACATTCATCAATCTCATGAATACCCCTGGGGCGTCTGTCAGTCCAAATGGTAAGATGGTAAACTCATAATACTCGAACCTCGTCTTGAATGCGGTCTTAGGAATGTCTTCCTCTTTTATATGTAATTGGTAATATCTCGATCTCAAGTCGATCTTTGAAAACACAGTCGCACCCTTCATTTGTTCAAACAAATCATCTATTCATGGCAACGAATACTAGTTCTTGATCGTTTCCTTGTTCAATTAATGGTAGTCAATACAGAGTCTCCACGACCCATCCTTCCTTTGTATGAAAATAACGTGCGCACCCCAAGGTGACGCACTTGGATGTATAACTCCTAGGTCCAACAACTCCTTTAGTTGCATTTTCAACTCCTGTAACTCAAGAGTTGACATCCGATAAGGTGTTCTTCCTATCAGTTCGGTTCTAGGTTTTAAGTCGATGGTAAATTCCAGCTCTATTTTGGGCGGAAAACTTGGTAACTCTTCTGTAAACACATCTGCAAACTCTCGTATTACCGGAAGGTTTTCTAATCCTTCCACCATGCCCTTATCGTTTAGGGCTAGGATTGCATATAGCTTGCATCCCTTGCGCATGCTCTTTCGTAGTTGTAGGGAAGCTCCCTGGTTTCTTCCTACAATCACCCATCTCTTTCCCTCATCATTGGTCAAACTCAACCATTTCGTCTTACAGTTGAGTATCGTGTCATGCGATTCCAACCAATCCATATTGATCATGACTTCATAAGATCCTAAGATCATAATGTATAGGTTGGCCTTCGTTACAAAATATCCTAGGTTGAGGCTACAATATGTAACCTTTCCTCCCACCTTTTGTCTGGCTCCCGAAGCCATTTCCATGTAGCTAAACTCGTCCTGTTCGACTACCTTTATCTTAATTATTTTTATCACTGCACCATAAATAAAGCTCTTTGTAGCACCGAGATCTATCAAAATACTAAAGGTCTAGTCAGCGATGGTACCTGACGTTTTGAGCACAGTAGATTGTTTCTTGGCCTGGTGGTTATTCACCGCTGAATGAATTCGATGGGTCTTTCCCAAATCTCCTATTGTAGTGTGTCTGACTGACCCAACTTCTTTGGCCCTCTCAACCAGACAGTCATGCTAGTAATGTGGCTCTGCACAAGTCCAATATCTGGTCTTTGGTCCAGTACTCCTAGTCCCCGAAGTAGAAGTTGCTTGCCCACCATCCTGAAACCCTGGTCTGTTTTGTTGAAAAAGCCTAAACTGATATTGATGTGGACGACGTTGTTGTTGGTGTTGTGGTCCTATGTAGGGAGTTTGTTGCTGAGGCATCGGTCATTGTGGTGTCGTGAATGTGGATCCTCTCGGAGTACCTTGATACCCTGATGGATGTCTAGCTCGTGTCTGATGCTGTTGTGCACTAGATGTCTCTTGTCCCGTTGGTATCGTGTGAGTCCTGCTATGACCCACGTTGATCAACTCTTCCTCATATCCTTTTGGATTGCATCGTGCAACGACTGAGGCATTAGGATCCTCATCTTCACACAAATGTTGAAATTAATGCCAAACACAAACTTGTTGACCTTGAGCTTCTAGGTGTTCAGATGTGGAGCATACCTAAGAAGCTCCATGAATCAAGCCTCATACTCGGGTACCGTACGACCACCCTGTCGCAAGGTGTTGAACTCATTGAGATAGTTCTCAATGAATTCCTCTAAAAAATACCTCTCCCGAAACCTCTCCTCAAACAATTCCCATGACATGTCTTTGATGACCATGTTCAGTTGTGGCAGGAGCGTCTTCCACCATAGAAGAGCGTTCCCCTTTCGCTGAAATACCGCCATGCAGACTTTCATGTTGGAGGTGTAGTCACGAAGTGAGAAGCACATCGCCATGTTCTCCAACCATGCCTCGGTGGTTGTGTCGTCTATGGCACCCAAGAAGTTGGGAAACTTGACCTTCTCGAGTTCTCTGTGAAGGCCACCAATACCATCTGAGGCACGTTGTGGACCCTGAAAGGGTACATACACCCTGGCCTCATCTCTATCCAGACGGTAATCAAGGCCTCTAACATCCTCTGAAATGACCTCATCAACCCAACCACATCCCCCACAACAATATGCTCCTGTCCAATGACTTGTTCTACTCCTTAGGGGTTAGACCCCTATAGCGTGGATGCTACTGGAGGTGTCGCACCTCCTCCCCTAGAACCACGTTGTCTACCTTTGCGGCATCCTCTAACCATCATTACCTGTAGGGAAACAATTCAATTTAATTAGTGATAAATTATTAATCAAGTTTTCAATACAGTGGAAAGCGTAATGATCCCAAGTCACGGGTTTGAACCCACTCGAATATAATATGTGACGACCCCTCCGTTATGACTAAGAAAGTGAAGCATAAAAGGTATAAAAAAAATTGCATTAGGAAATTAACGTCAACAATATAAATATTACCACATCGTCGCTTAGCATATCACAATCATCTTGAAAACAATTTATAATCAGTGATCAATTAGATAATGAATATTAAAATAACTACCTGACCAACCTACCCTGCAAGGTTAGGACCTTCAAGACACATAAGCAACACTCAAGCCCATGATCCAATTGATTTTGACCATTTAAGGTCTCAGGGTTGACGATTGTTCTGAGGAACAAGGAGGTGTCTACATCCCACTAAAAATCAAGTCCAACATCAACTAGATCAATCAATCAATCATAATCATCAATTAATCATGGTGCAAGGGTATTCATCATCCTTATCAATCATACATCAACATTTAATTCAGGGCACACATGATATCCAATTCTAACAATCATTCATCAACATTAAATATTTTATGCGCGTGAGAGTAAACAAACTCTAGAACGATCACATGTCAACTTAATTAATGGCACAAAAGAAAACTAGTTACTAAATCAGTCATATATCGACATAATTTCATGACGCATGGTTAATTGGAAATTGATTCATGACGCAGAGTGAATCAAAATTAAATTCAAAGGTGCAAGAGAATGTAAATACTTCATCAATCATACAACGATAAAGGTTGGGGCGCAAGTGTAATCACTTTATTTTTGTGGCGTAGAAGCGATCATCTATTTTATTTCAAGTTGTGAAAAAAATGTTATTACAACATACATCACATCACTCAATGGTGCAAGAGTAATTATCCATTTAATTCAAGGCGTGCAAGGGTAATCACATTAATTTCAATGGTTTAAGAGATTATAAACTCTTAATTACCAAATTCAACTGAATAAGTAGCTACATATCCATGAGTCCAACCGTTCTCCTTTCATTTTTCCATTTTGAAGATACTTTTAAATATTGCGCACACATTGGTCTATGATAAAAATTTAAGTAGACAGACATGTAAATCTAGTTAAGTTCAAGACATAGATTCTCTCCTTTTTCTGTTCTATTTCGTTTTGGTCGTGGCACATGTCTAAATTATAATTTAGTAGAGGTATTTATTTATGTTATAACTCTTTATCACCTTATTCATTTAAATAAGGAAAATTATAATAAATAAGGGTGGTTTAATTCTACTATAACTCCTTATCACCTTTAGTTCTAGCATCTTAAAAAGACTCTCTACTATATTCTGCCCGATCGAGTCTGCAGGAAAATTGATCACTAACAAAAATAACAATTAGTCATGCAAGTGTAATCTCCCTTTATGAATTATTTGTCAATGTCTAAACCTACTTAGAAGGAATCTTGTTAATATCACATAATTCATTATCATGGTTATAAGGACAAAATTTTAAAACGAAAACTTCGGTAACATCCATTATGGAATTAGCAATCCAAAATCAATTAAATGCAGAGGTAATCCATTGAGGAAAAACACATTCCAGTTTAAACTTAAACGCAGAGGTAATTTCCTTAAGAAAAATGTGGGGTATGCCTGGGTAAGATCGTAAGGCGATCTCACCAAACCCGGGCAGAATTCCTCTATAAGGACTCAAAGAATCGCAGGAAAATAGGGATGTGTTAATACACCCATAATCGCAGAGAAAGTGGACACCAAAATTCGCTGGAAATGTGAAGTAAATATCGCAGAGGTTACTTTATATATTAGCTAAGAAAAGCAGAGGTCACAGAGCTTAGACAGGTGCTCAATTAATTCAGAGGATTATGCTTAGTTAAATTCATTCTTTAGTTAATTAGTTAATCAATTAATTAATTCGACAGGTGCTCAAGATCTTATAAGGTTTAACATTCGCTCAAGTTTTCTAGGCCACCTAGATTCATTGATTCATTGTTTTTTTTTAAACACCGGGACATGCCCTTAAAGACGCACTCTGTGCTCCAAGGGTGCCACTCGCCTTTGACTCAATTTTATTTACGTGATGTGCCCTTCAAGATGTACTACATGATCCAAGGGTGTCACTCTTCTTTGACTATTTTGGTATTTTTTGAACCCTTGGAGTCAATACTCCATTCAGGCGATCTTGTGAGAGACTAAGGGCCTCTAAGGAATAAGGACCCTTCCTTATTTCGAACCCCTTAGAATATTTGTGAGCGATTGTCTTAGTCTGCCCTCACGGCATCGTGGACCTCTCGAACTACGTAATCGTTAACCTACATTTCGAGCCACAATAGGAGTGCTAGTATGTTGTGGCAGGGATGCTACCACACCTCTCCCTCAGTATCTGGTTGGTTTTCATGGACCCTTTACTCCTTATGTGAGTATGAATAGAAATCAATTGTCATCCTGCATCCATCAACGAAACGTTGTCAATGATCCATAAAAAACATCATAATATACTCAATCATATGTCACATATGCATAAATAAAAATACCCAAACCAATATAGTCCACTCCCTGACTCGATCTAGAGTCCAAGGAGGTCCATTGATTCCAGTGGCATCCTCAATCTATCAAGTGTACTACACACTCAGGGGAAACTCGTCAATAGCATCTGTCAATACAAAGATATCAAATAACATAACATCATAACCCATCAACATCATCACAATAATCCATAATCGAATAGACATCCATGTACTAAAACCGGATCACTTGCATGCAAGTGTCCTCAAAGAATAATTTAAGAACATGTGTTTGCAAGAGCGGGATGTTACACGAACTGGTTTTCCCCATGGGGGTTTTTCTAGGGTCATGTTGACCAAAAACAACATGAGTTCATTTGTCATGTATGATTAGTATTTTCAACCTTGTTGTTGTTAAATATCCTAGAGGGTATTTTTTTTTTAAGGTTTATGCATTTTCTAACTTTTTTTACCAAAGCACTTGCAAGAGCACCCTTAAAAGAGCATGCAATCACAAATTTAAAGGCAGATTTTCAAGGGCAGGAAATCAGATTTGGTGGTCGTCATAAAACAATAGTGAAACAGTTTGAAGACCTTGAACTTAGAGCTCAAAAAATGATCATATGATATATATGTTGAGCATACTTTAGTACCTCGAAAAATCTTCATGGTATCAGATCCTAAGGGAAAGTGAATGGATGATTTTTTAGCAAACTGTTGGCAGAATATTTGCACAATTTAGTTCTTCTTTTTAACACTTGATTTGAGTGTGAAGTGGGAATATTTTTGTTGCTTTAGTGCTAGTTAGACTTACTTGGTTAGAGAGTATCAGTTTGTCATTGGATGGCAGCCTTGGTGGCTAGTGGTTTGAGGGTGGAGGATAGACTTTCAAGAGAAAGCAATTGGTCTTCGTGGAAGGCGAGCATAGTGATGATTCTGGACGAGGGAGAGTAATGCGATATTATGTACAATATCATTGTACCTTGTAAATATGTGGTTCTCTTTGTTGAGTTTCATAAACAGAACAAGAGAGCTAAGAGAACAATCATTGATGTGGTGAGAGGCCATGTGATTCCTCACATTACTGGTAAGGACTTCACATTTCAGATGTGCTAGTATTTATGTAATCTTTATCAAAGTCCTAACCAGAACCGTAAGATGTT
>JZKD02S1834933.1:26940-38553 GCA_000966675.3 Picea glauca | reverse complement strand
CCATCATTCAAGAACAACTAAATAAATTAAATAACTAAACGTCTAAAACCATCATTCAATACATTAAATTCATGCATGGAAGAAATAAACTAAATCTAAGCAAACATGCATCCACGTCATCTATTGTGCAAGTGTACCCACGCCTTTTTATTCCAAGGCGCAAAAGAAATCTAATCTCGTAATTGATCTTAATTTTCAATAATTACAAGGTGTAAGGAAATAAAAAATCTTTCACTATCGTTATGACATACCATCCATTTGCGCAAGAGATTCAAGTGCTTTTCTTAACCACTCCTCTATAAACATTTACTAAAACAACATTAATAATGACCCTTCATCATAAACAGTTAATAAAAATCGATATTTAATAATGGACATTATTATAAACATTTAATAATAACTGAACATTAATAACACTTATACAACATTAATAATATTTGTTCATCATAATAGTTAATTAAATATACATTAATGATGAACATTATTATTAGCATTAATAATAACACTAATAAACACATAATAAACACATGTGCAACCATTAAAATAAATGTTCATTTAAATATTTAATAAAAGAAAACATTAAAGTTGAGCATTTATTACAAGCTTGCATTAATGATGAACATTATTATAATTTTTCATAATAACATTAATAAAGCAAGGAAATACACAACAAAAACACAGAGGCAACATACCCCTATGCTGATCATTTTTCTTTCTCACACACAGAGTTTAATCACATCAAATAAACAAGGAAAGACACAACAAAAACATAGAGGCAACATGCCCCTATGCTGGGCATTTTTCTTGCTCACACACAAATTTTATTCACATTAATAAAACTAGGAAAGACACAACAAAACTTTGAGGCAACATGCCCTTATGCTGGGCATTTTTGCTCACACGCAGCGTCTTTTCACATAAAAAATAAATAAGGAAAGACACCGCAAAAACGTAGAGGCAACATGCCCCTATGTTGGGTGTTTTTCTTGCTCACACGTAGAGTTTAATCACATCAAAATAAACAAGGAAAGAAACAACAAAAATGTAGAGGCAACATGCCCCTATGCTGGGCGTTTTTCTTGCTCACACACAGAGTTTATTCACATTAATAAAACTAGGAAAGACACAACAAAAACATTGAGGCAACATGCCCCTATGCTGGGTGTTTTTCTTTCTCACACGCTGAGTTTATTCACATTAATAAAACAATGAAAGACACAACAAAAACTAAGTCAGGGACTATTCCCAACCATATCTGACAACCATTGCAATTCCATCAACAATAAATCTATGTACACTTCTAACTAATTTACAAATGCAAATTTAAAAAAAATGTGTACTGTAGTCTGGCTGAGGGCTTGCTGATGTTCTTCGGCTGCTGGCAATAAGAAAAACCAGTCAAAAGAAAAATTTGGCAGCATAACCTTATGCATACCAGTCGTGATTCATTCCCCTTCTCTGCCATTTCTTTTATAGAGTTCTTTTTAGTGACACCACCATTTGCACATTAAATTCGTTTTATTAAAAAATAATTAGGAAAAATTCTCCCATGTACACTTGTCACCCAATCCCTTAGTTGCACCAGAATTTCATTTAATTAATTAAATTAATTTTCCAATTTCTCTCACCCACCTAAAAGCATTCCTAAAACATCTCCTTGATGTCCCTTTATTCCCTCACATTCCCTTAATGTCTGACACTTTTCTTAAATCTTAGTTGAGTTCTAAATTGGACATTTCTCTAGACTAGATTCCCTTCTATGTTCCACATTCCTTTTGCATTTAATTTTCCCCTTTTTTTCTAAGTTCTAAATTAGCATGTTTTTGCAGATAACCAACAATTAATTTTTTGATAAATTCTTTCTCCTTTAAATTTTAAATTTAATTTTTCTTCATCCCCCTTTTATTAATTGATTAATTAGTTTTTTTTTTGTACTTATACCCCATTTACACCTATGCTCTAATTTCAACCAGGCTTAGCAAAATTGTTTTTAAGGGAAATTTTATAAATTTTAAACTTTACTCATACAACATTTATTTTAAGGTTGACCAAGTCAAAATAAGATATTGTTTTCTAGGTACCTATGTTCATTGACTCACCAGTGTTAAAAATCTTAATGTGCCCTTCATGATGCACAACGTGCTCCAAGACTGCCACTCACCTTTATTCATGTTTCATTTATGTGACGTGCCCTTCAAGACACACTACGTGCTCCAAGGGTGCCACTCACCTTTTGACTGATTTTGGTAGACGTCCAACCCTTGGAGTCAAAAATCTATTAGGCCACCTTATGGGAGACTAAGGGCCTCTAAGGAATAAGGACCATTCCTTATTGCACACCCCTTAGAATCTTCATGAGCAACTGTCTCAGTCTACCCTCAAGACATCGTGGATCTCTCAAACTAGGTAATCGTTAACCTATAGTTCGAGCCATGGCGGGAGTGCTAGTAGGTTGTGGCAAGGATGCTGCCACACCACTCCCTCAATATCGCTGATTGTCATGCATGAACCTTTACTCCAAATGTGAGTCTAATTAGCAAGAAATCACCAGCCTGCATCCATCAACGAAACATGTCAGTGATCCATAAACAACATCATAATATACCCAGTCATATGTCACATATGCAATAACAGAAATACTCAAACCATATACAGTCCACCCCCTGATTCGATTCGAAGTCCAAGAAGGTCCATCGATGCCATTGACATCCTCAATTTGTCAAGAGTCCTTCACACTCAAGAGAAACTAGTTAATAGCACCTATCTATATATAAATAACATATCATAACATCATAATGCACAGTCTCATCATCATAATCAATAAGCGAAGAAGTCAATTATATAATGAACCAGATCACTTGGACGCAAGTGTCCTCAAAGAATGAGTCACATCAGGTGCACGCAAGAGCAGGATGTTACATATGTAAATGTGTTGAACCTACACAGAATAGATCTAGATAAACAATGATACACACATTTGCAGAGAGAATTGGAAAAAAAAGAAGAAGGAGAGAAAGAATGGAAGAATTCTCATTAACTGTTGTGAATAATGAATAATTTACACATGATATACTCAGTATAACTCAATGAGTTCTACTTGAGGTGAACCAAGTCGCCATAGTGGTGTTCTAGAGTGATATAGACACACACCAGCAGTTACAGGAGTGAACTTCCACTTATTCTAGTCTCTCAGGCAGTTACGGGAGTGAATTGCCACCTAGTTGTGTTAACTAGTCAACTAGTCTTCAGTTAACTGACTGAACAGAAAGTAGTGAGGAGTTTAATCAAGGAATCAAGGATAATGCGCCACTTTGGTGATGATACCAAGGCAAGGTCGAATTAGCATGGTGATGATCCCAATGCAACATTTAAACTCAACTCAACTAGTCAAAAGATTCTCTCCTAAAATATATGAGACTGGATAATGACTAATTATGACTAATAAACAAATAAAAACCTTAGGAAAAATAAATCCTAGTTGTGTGTGAAGTAACTCCAACACCCCCCCTAAACATCACTATGGTGAAAATAAATATTGGGTCCCGACAACGAGGCCATGTTAGGTACCCAAGTACAAAAGATACACTGAAAATAAAGTGAAGAAAGAGGGAAAACCTCATGGGAAAAACCCCCCCTTAAGGTACAATGTATGTAAAAAGAAGAACTACAGTTTCTAGGCAACTGTGTCCTTCACTCCAAGACGACCTCGCAGAGAATGGAATTTATTCTCAGTGAAGGTCTTGGTGAAAATGTCTACCATCTGTTCTACTGAAGGACACAACTGTAATCGTTGATCCCCTCATGTACTAAGTCCCAGATGTAGTGCATGTGGATCTCGATGTTCTTCGTCCGCTGCCTCTGAACTAGATCTCTGCAGAACTTCAAAGTGCTCTGGTTGTCACACCAAATGACGATCGGTCGATGAAACTGAATGCCCAACTCAGTGAGAAAATGTTGTAGCCACATAGCCTGAATGGTTATGTTAACTACCCCTCTATACTCTGCCTCGACTGAAGATAGAGAAATGGCAGCTTGCTTCTTTCTCGACCAATATATAGGCCCGGAACCAAGACTGAGTGAGTAACCATATGTGGACTTGTGATCAATGCTATCGCCAGCCCAGTCGAAATCAGTAAAACCAATGAGATCTAATGTAGAGTCTGCTGCATAATGAATCCCAAAGGTGATGGTGCCCTGTACATATCGAAGGATATGCTTTGCAGCTTTCCAATGTAGCTCATGCGTCTCCTGCATGAACCTGGAAACTGCGCCAACTGCATATGAGAGGTCTGGTCTAGATTGTGTAAGATACAAAAATCTCCCCACTAGTTGTCTGTACAGTGTGCTATCAACCAATGGAGTCTCCCCGCCATCCTCAAGTTTGACTCTTGATAGGAAAGGATTCGGAGAAGACTTGCAGTATGTCATATGCAATCTCTCAAGGAGATCTCGTGCATACTTGTCTTGAGAAATTTTGATGCCTGATGCATCCTGACTGATCTCAAGTCCAAGGAAGAAGTGTAACGGACCCATGTACGTCATCAAAAACCTATCATGAAGAATCCTCTTGACTGCAGCAATCGCTGAAGTTGAGCAACTAGTGATCAACAAATCATCGACATACAAAACTAAAAGTAGAAGTGAATCATCCGTCCTGAGCATGTATGCATTCGGGTCTAATTTACAACGTACAAAGTTCTGTGACAACAAGTAGGAGTCCATCTTGGCATACCATGCCCTTGGAGCTTGCTTGAGGCCATAAAGTGACTTCTTCAGTCGACAGACCAAAGATGATTCCTGCATAAATCCCCAGGGCTGCTCCATGTAGATCTTCTCAAAGAGATCACCGTGAAGAAATGCATTCTTCACGTCCATCTGATGGAATTCCCATCCCTTGGATGTCGCAATGGAAAGTGTCAATCGTATGGAATCCATATTTTCTACTGGAGCGAAGGTCTCATCATAGTCAATACCATGAACCTGTTGAAAGCCTTTGGCGACAAGCCTAGCTTTGTATCTGTTGATTTGTCCATCCACTGCACTTTTGGTCCTGTAGACCCATCTGCATCTGAAACGTTTCCTCCCAGAAGGAAGGGGAACCAGATCCCAAGTCTGGTTCTCGAGGATGGATTTGTACTCTTCCTGCATGGTGGATTCCCAAAAGGGATTTCCAGCAGCCTCTCCATAAGACGGTGGATCTGAAGATTGAACCAAGAAAATATGCCTGGAAGGCAATGGTTTAGTGGCAGTGAGTGCAATAGGAGGATCCTCAAAATCAAATTGAGTCCTTCTAGTATTAGATAGATCACCTACGAGATCCCCTGCATCCTGAAGAGTAGTGTGTGCCCACTTGGGCCTTTGCTCTAGCTCTGCAACTGCATCTGGATGCTCTGACTTTGCATCTAACTGTACTGACTCTGAATCTGAATTTGAATCCTATGAGTCCTCTGAATCATAACTCTCATCTGAAGAAGAGTCGGCATGTGCATGCTCATCATCTCGGACATGTGTAAGAGTAAAGGTGTCTTCATGTGGCTGCTGAGGTACATGCGAGACACTTTCCTTGAATTGGACACTACGCTCAATGATGAGCTGGTCCGAGGAAATATCAATAAGCCGATATCCCTTCACACCGTCAGAGTTTCCAACAAAAATGCACTCAGTGCTCTGTGGATCAAGTGCCTTCCTCTTTTCAGAGGGAATGCGGGCCCATGCATGAGAACCAAAAATACGAAAGTGGGTCACTTCCGGTTTGAGGCCGCTCCAAGCCTCGTAGGGGGTCTTATCCTTGACAGATCTATGAGGAGATCTGTTTTGGATGTATGTTTCATAGTTAAGTACTTCGTCCCATAGTCTCTATGGTAGTGACTTTGCATGAAACATACAAGATGCCATCTCCTTTAAAGATCAGTTTTTCCACTCAGCAACTCCATTTTGTTGCGGAGTGTAGGGAACTATATGCTGCAACTGAATCCCTGCCTCATGGAAAATATTATGAATCTCATGATTCACATAATCTCCCCCATTATCATTTCAGAGGACTTTGATCTTATTTCCGGATTGTGTCTCAAAGAAAGCTTTGAAATCTTTGTGTTGAAAGACCTCAGATTTTTGCTTGAGAAAGTAGATCCAAGTAAAACATGAGAAATCATAAACAAAAATGAGAACAAACCTCACTTTTCTGATCGATGGATGTGGAAAAGGACCCATGAGGTCACTGTGGATCATATCTAAAGGTGCAGAAGCTCACTGAGACTTTCTTTTGACGAATTTCTCTTGAGGGTGTTTTTCGAGAACACATCCCTCACATACTCCCTTGGAGAAATGGATGTCTGGAAGACCATCAACCAATCTGTGCTTGCTAAGTTGTTGCATGTATATGAAATTCAAATTTCCATACCTTTCGTGCCATATCCTACTACTTTCATCAACATGAGTAAGCAGTAAAGCAGAATCAGGTTTAATGAATTTAGGAAATGTATACAATCTAGATTGATGATTTACCTCACCGGTAGAAACCCTAGAGTTGGTTTGCATGTCATATATGTCCATGGAATTTGGTGTGAATACGAATTTCTTTCCGGTGTTGGAATTCGTCATCTGATACATGGAGAGAAGGTTGACAGAAAGCTTGGGAACATGCAGCATGTTCTCGAAGCTTCCGTTGGTGAGATCAATCCTTCTTTTGTCAGTGACTTCGACAGCAGAGTTGTCCCCCATCAGAATAGGAGGACCTTTGCATGCATCCAAAGAAGAATAGATTTCTTTTGAGGCATCCATGTGATGTGATTCTCCTGAATCTACGATCCAAGCATCGTGAGAGGAGTTGATTGCAATCAAGGCATGGCTAGAATTGCCTTTCTTGGAATTCAGATCTTCTGGCTTCTTCTTCTTTGCACCCTTGGGGATGCGATCTCCAAGGTTGTTTCGATGAAGTATCTGAGACATCGGATCTATTTTTTTTTGCATGCATGTAGATTTTGAATGGAATCCTTTGTGACAGTATGTGCATTTCTCTCCTTTTCTTCCCTTTTCTCCTTTAGATTCAGAGGCATCGGTGAAGGGTTTTGTGTACCCTTCCTTCTTCGTATGTGCATGAGATTTCTGCTTATATTTATCTTTATATTTCTAATATTTGTGGCTTCCATCATGCACAATGAGTGCATGTGCCCTTGGGCCTTTGATTGCGCCCATGTTGATGAGCTTGGTTTGCTCTTGTGTCAAGGATTCGATAAAGTCCTCAAGAGAAGGCATCTTCCAGGTGGTTCCAGAGGTGAATTTGATAGTATGGAATGTGGATACAAATACAGATAATTCAGGTCCAGTATTGGAGAGAATGGTGAGAGCCATTTGTTTCTCCTCCTTCGATTTATCAACCCCGCAAGCTTTGAGTTGCGACAGTAAATCCTTGAATTTTGTAAAGAAATGTTGGATATTTTTGAACCTTTTTGGATCCAATGTGAGCAAATCAACCTCCAGCATGTGTCCCCTCATCTCATCCTATTTTCCAAAGATCCCTTCCAATATGTTCTAGGCTTCATTAGGAGTCTTACAGGAAGATATATGAAAAAGGAGATCGGGATAAATAAGACTGCAAATTGTTCCGAGTGCCTCATCCATGCGATTTAAGTACTTGGATTTTTCTATGGCTGAGGTCGGCTCTCTATCTGTATTCATGGTTGACCTATACAACCCTCTGGATCAAATATGTATGGATATTTTCTCCTTCCATGCAAAATTGTTGCAAGGTGTAAGAATGAATTCTTTTTGGAATTCCATCTTTCCTCTGTCTTCAATCTTCGGTACCTGCAAAAATTTTTGGTGTAGCTTTTGCTTAGCAGTCCGTCAGATATGATACCATGTAAATTTGTTGAAACTGCACAGAATAGATCTAGCTACACAATGATACACACATTTGTAGAGAGAAAGAATGGAAGAATTCTCATTGACCATTGTGAATAATGAATAATCTACACATGATATACTTTGTATAACTCAATGAGTTCGACTTGAGGTGAACCAAGTCACCATAGTGGTGGTCTAGAGTGATATAGACACAAACCAACAGTTAAGGGAGTGAACTTCCACCTATTCTAGTCTCTCAAGCAGTTACGAGAGTGAACTGCCACCTAGTTGAGTTAACTAGTCAACTAGTCTTCAGTTAACTCACTGAACATAAAGTAGTGAGGAGTTAACTCAAGGAATCAAGGATAATGCACCACTTTGGTGATGATACCAAGGCAAGGTCAAATTATCATGGTAATGATCCCAATGTTGCATGGTGATGATCCCAATGCAACATCTAAACTCAACTCAACTAGTCAAACTGAAGTGTGAAATGAAAGAGAATATTCTCCAGGTGGAATATTCTCTCCTAAAATATAGGAGACTAGATAATGACTAATTATGACTAATAAACAAATAAAAACCTTAGGAAAAAGAAATCCTAGGTGTGTGTGAAGTAACTCCAACAACATACACCCCCTCTTGTTTTAAACTTCTTCCCGAAGTTTCACAGTATACAAGTGCAAAAATAAAGTATCTGACAATATCTAAATGTCTAGCTATCAAACAAAAATGGAAACTCCTGATGCATATCATATGCATCCTCCCAGGTAGCTGAGTGTGGACTATAATTGTCCCACTGGACCTTGACTTGATCGACTGTTTGATGTCATAGTTGTCGAATGCGATGGTCCAAAATGCGTATTGGCTCTGCCGTAAGTGCACCCTCGTTCGATACTTTCAAGGAACTCATGTTAATCACATGTGTAGGATCGCTAACATAATGTCTCAAGACTGATACATGAAAAACATAGTGCATATGTCTCAAAGAATCATGCAAGGCTATTCGATAGGCCATGATACCTTTCCTTTCCACAAGTTCGAAAGGTCCCACGAACCTAGGAGAGAGTTTAACACCCTTTCCAAACTTGATCGAACTCTTCTCCGGTTTCACCCACAAGAAGACTTGATTGCCAACTTCATAACTACAGTCGACACGATGCGCATCGACATAAATCTTTTGTCGATCATGTGATTTTTTGATCCTTTGTCTTATGTTTTTCATTTTCTCTTCCTACTAGGACCCTATCCTCGAGTCAATCCCAACTTAAAGGCGTCTGACACGGTCAACAATAAAGTAACTGAAAAGGCACCATCTTAATGGTGCTTTGATAACTTTTGTTTTATGAAAATTCTACCAATGGAAAGAACTCTTCCCAACACTTTTGTTGGTCCATCACATACATACACAACATATCCTCCAAGATTTGGTTCGTTCTTTCTATCTTCTCGTCTGTCTCTAGGTGATATGAGGTACTAAAGTTAAGTTGGGTTCCCAAGGACTCTTGGAAACTAGTCCAAAATCATCCTGTAAATACCAATCCTCGATTGGATATGATCCTCTTAGGCACACCATGCAACCTCACAATATCGTTGATGAAAACTCTAGCTATGTCAGGTGCCTGATATGTCGTACACATAGGGATAAAATGTGCACTCTTCATCAAAGTGTCAACTACCATGAAAATCAAGTCGTGCCTCCTTGTCGTCAATGGAAATCCAATGGTGAATTCCATCGAAATGATCTCCCATTTCAATTCTGGAATAATGTGTGGTTGTAGTAATCTTGTCGAATGCCTATGTTCATCCTTCACTTGCTAACATTCTAGAAATCTTGCCACATAGTTGACTATGTTCGACTTCATTCCTTTCCAGAAGAATAAGTGTTTAAGGTCTGCCCTCATCTTCGTGACTCCAAAATGAGCCATGTACACTACTCTATGAGATTCGTTTAAGATCAAACTTCTCAAATCATCATTGGGCGGTACGTAAATCTAGTTATTATATCTCATTAATCCATCATTGTCCACACTAAATCCCTCAAATCTTGGTACCATCATGGTGTTTTGTTCGATAAATTCTTTAACCTCTTGATACTAGTCATAGTCGCGTTGTATAGTTAGAATATTTTCACGTAGATTCGTCTGAAGAGGTATCACCGAAAATATACATGGTCTTTGACTCAATGCATCAACCACTATGTTCATTGTTCCTTTGATGTAGGTAATCTCAAAATCATACTCGGTAAGCAGTTCCAACCAACGCCTTTGTCATGCGTTCAAGTTACTTTGTGTAAAAATGTGTTGCAAACCATAGTGGCCCATTTTTAGTTTGAATTTTCATCCAATCAGGTAGTGTCTCCAAACTCTCAAGGCATACACGATGGATAACAATTCCAAATCATGTGTCGCGTAGTTCTCCTCATGCTTTCTTAAATTTCTCGATATGTAAGTGATCACTCAACCGTCTTGCATCAATACTCTGCCTAAGACTTCCTTGGATGCATCAGTGCATACCAAGAAGTCCTCATCCATGTCAGGGACTTTTAGCATCGGCGTTTTCGTCAACAACTCCTTGAGCTATCAAAATTCCTCTGCGCACTTCTCGGTCCATACAACTTCTTCTTCTTCATCTGCAATTCCATAATCGGATTTGCTATCTTCGAAAAACCTTCGACGAACCGTTGATAATATCCTGCTAAACCCATGAAGTTGTGTACTTCGGGTAAATTTGTCGGTGCAAACCATTCCATAATATCCTCTACCTTTGTTGGATCCACAGTGATACATTCACTAGAGATGACATGCCCTAAGCAATTAATCCTTGAATTTGTGTTTCTGTAAGCCCTGTAATGCTAGGCGCAAACGTTCGTCAGGTTCTGTTGTCATCAAAGAACATATCAAAATGTCATCAATGAATACTTGAACAAACTTGTCCAAGTATTCACAAAACATCACTTTCATCAAGCTCATGAATACCCCTAGGGCGTTTTTTCGTCCCCACGGCCAAACGGTAAACTCGTAGTGTCAAAACCACATTTTGAAAGCATTCTTAGGCATATATTCCACTTTAATTCGTAACTGTTGATAACCTGATCTCAATTCGATCTTTGAAAACCCCTTCTCTCCCTTCATCTGATCGAATAGATCGTCTATCCTTGGAAACAGATATTGGTTCTTGATCATTGCCTTGTTCAATTGACAATATTCAATGCAAAGTCTCCACTACCCATCCTTCTTCTGTATGAAAATAACAGGTGCACCCCATGGTTATTGTTTTTCCTGCTCTAATTTTGGTCACAAAGCTATAAACTGTTCTCTAAGATTTAGATATGAACAATCAAGATACTCAATGAATAACTATCTATCACAACAAATATTGAGACAACCAAGCAACAAACAACCACAAACTATAAATCAGGTGATGACTGGGAGAAGGATACAGGTGAGACACAACAACAACTATGAGCATAAAAATCATTATGATATTTTATTCAGTGAACCAGAATGCTACATCTGTCATAATTATGGACATAAGGCAACAAACTGTCATTTAAAGAATTATAATCCAGATCGGAATCCCACCGCTGAAAATGTCAAGGTTTGGAAGAAGAAAGTAGATGACAAGTGTGGACTAGTGCTATCAGCTCAAATGAAAAAGAATCCCTGGTATATTGACAGTGGATGCTCCAAACATATGACTGGAGACAAAAGTAAGTTTTTAACTCTAAGTGATAGTAAATCAGGGAATGCAACTTTTGGAAACGAT
>JZKD02S1834933.1:13272-24990 GCA_000966675.3 Picea glauca | reverse complement strand
CAGTTAGCACACCTATGGTGGTTGGTTGCAAGCTGAGTAAAGATGATATCTCAACTGATGTGGATCAAAGAACATATCATTCTATGATAGGCAGTCTTCTGTACATCACAACATCTCGTCTTGATATAATGCAAGCTGTTGGAATGGTAGGTCGTTTTCAGTCTGCTCCTAAACAAAGTCATTTGGTAGCTGTCAAAAGAATATTTAAATACCTGAAGGGAACAATGACATATGGACTGTGGTATCCTAGAAATCAGAATTTCCAGTTAACTGCGTATTCAGATGCAGACTGGGCAAACTGTGTTGATGAGAGAAAAATCACTAGTGGAGGAGCATTTTTTCTGGGTGACTCATTAGTTGCATGGCTTAGTAGGAAGAAAGGATCTATTTCATTATCCACTATAGAGGCAGAATATATTGCTGCCGCTACTTGCTGCACACAAATTTTATGGATGATACAAACCCTTGCAAACCTGAAGGTAAATTACACTGATCCCATTCCAATTCACTGTGATAACACCAGTTCCATTAGTGTCTCCAAGAATCCTGTTCTTCATTCCAAGACTAAGCATATTCCAATCAAGTACCATTTTCTCATAGAACAAGTTACAAACAGAATTGTTCAGCTGAATTATATTCCTTCTAAAGAACAAATTGTTGATATCTTTACTAAACCATTAGCAGCGACCCCTTTTGAATATCTTCGTCAAAAATTGGGGGTTATAATTTCTAGTGTTTAATCTGTTCACCTGGTCAGTGGGAGTTCTTTTTGAATATCTGGTGTATTTCCAAAATGCTTATAGTCGACAGGGGGAGTATGTTTTGCGACAAGATCAGGGGAAGAATGTTTCTTCTTTGACATTGATGTCAAAGGGGGAGAAAAGAGCAGGAGAGAAGATCTGAATACATGTGGGTACATGTGTTGCCATCAATGCCAAAGGGGGAGATTGTTGGCAAATATTTAACAGACAGTTATCAGACAATGAATGCTTGTCATTGATGGCAACAATGAAGATGACATGAGAACAAAAAGTTTGTAATCGACAGGCAAATAGAAGATACGTTCAGAGAGGTGAATGATCGAAGGCAATGGATGAGCGAAAGTTTGAGAAGAATCTCTTGAGAAGAAGAATCTCTGATCATTGAAGAGGGAGACAGATCTCAATCGTCAGATCTGAGGCACGGTCCGACCACCGTTGGATCGAGGAGAACCTGCACAGTCTTTAAAGTGCAAGGAGAAGAGGGTGTAATCGCAATATGAAAAATCGCGATGAAATCAAAGCTGTTAAATCAAGCTTGGATATGGACCATTGACGTAACTCCATATCGGAGTTTCGGGGATCACGACTTGGGGAGGCAAAGAACCCAATGCGTCAAGAATGCCGATTTCACGATATAATCGCAGCCGTTAAGTTAAGAAGTGATCTGGACCATTGATTTTCTTCATGGAGTATTGGGGATTAGGATTTGGAAGTGACAAGAACATTCACCATAGGAATGTCGAAATCGCGATATGCGAAATCGCGAAATGATCTGAGCCGTCAGACCAAGCATTAATCGGGACCGTTGATCCCACGCCGTTTCGGGGTATCGGGGATCGCAACTTGGAGAGTCGAGATGCCTCATCTCCATACTCATGAAATGAGAAATCGAGAAAGTGCCTTATGCATAAGGCTGTGGTCATAGCCCTTGGTCACATCAACGAGAGATGGACAAATGTCAGAGGACAAGGAGGAGACGAGCCTTGTCGCACAGTCAGGTGGAGAACAATACAGAAGGTGACATGATAGGAGTGGGGCCCTTCGTCAATACTCAACCATTCCAGACCCCCCCCCCATATTGAAGAAAGAAAGGCAAGGGGGGTCCGGAATCGCTTGAGCGTCGTTGATCTAGGTGCTTTAATCCTGACCGCTCGAGAGATGTGTGCCCAATTCCAGACCCCCCCCCTCCGCTTAAAGATAGAATGGAAAGGGGACTTCGGAATCAAATCCCGACCGTAGATCTGGGAGCATAGATATTGACCGTCTAGATTTTCTCGCCGCATATCCAATGATGTAGATGAATTTAAACAAGATTGGAGGGTTACTGTTTGTTTCTCACATATTAACTTTTCAGTTACAAATCCGTTAGTGAAATGGACTCATGATTGCTAATCAGTTGGCGTTTCAGTTTCTTAGACAATTGTCATCATCTTTCCTAAGGAGTTGGGAAGTTGC
The DNA here is from genome assembly GCA_000966675.3 of Picea glauca. NCBI lineage: Eukaryota > Viridiplantae > Streptophyta > Pinopsida > Pinales > Pinaceae > Picea > Picea glauca. The sequence goes on along the minus strand of JZKD02S1834933.1, from coordinate 22,774 downwards.
ACCGTCGTGTTCATCTGTATAAAAGAAGATGAAATAGACTGTGTCGGTTCGTTTGTTCGGGAAGTGAAAAAGAATAAAAACTGTAAGAAGAGAGTAGAAGAGGAGGTGCAGGAGGAGATTGAACATATGTGAAGTGTGAGATGAAATGCAGTGTAGAATAACATAACGAGTTGAAGAAGAGCAGAATGAGAGCACGAGTTGATGCAGAGCATACCTACTGAATAGACAGAGGAAGAGAAGAGCAACAAAACAGTGTGCAGAGGATCAGATTTACAGAACAAAGAAAGATTGGTAAGAATTGATTTATCTGTAAAGTTGAATGTTTATGTAGCCATTTATATTCAAGGGAGGTAGGGAGGTGCTTGGAAGGACTATTGTCCTCAGAGGTTCAAGTGGAAGCTTGAACACAGGAAGTTGTAGCTTCCATCTGGTTGTAGCCAAAGAAACAAGGGTGGCAGGGTGGTGCTAGGGAGAACAAGTGTTCTCTGTTATACAGGTTGGATCTTGTGTAACAGGAAGTTGGTGCTTCCATCCAGTTGGTGCTGGAACATTTAGGAAGTTGGTGCTTCCATCCAATTGGTGCTGGAATATTCAAGGAGTTGGTGCTTCCTTCTAGTGGGTGCTAGAGAAACCAAAGAGTTGGTGCTCTCAAACAAGTTGCAGCTTGTAAAATAGAGGTTGCAGCCTCACATTGAGTTGGTGCTCAATTATAGATGATGTACATAACTTAAAAGACTGCCTATCATTTAGAAGAAGAAGATGTTTTCTACCTTTATGGGTTTCCTCGTGAAAAATATGTCTTTGTGTATACTTTATGTGTGACTGTTGTTCTTTACCTTTACTGTCCATATGCTGTATATTGTTGATGACCACATGAGGAAATTTTAATAATGTTTTAACAGACTCAAGATTGTTTAAGCTCACATACAACTGATTCACCCCCCCCCCTCTCAGTTGTATTAATAATTACAATATGATGGTACCTAACATCTCAAGCACAGTGGACCGGTGCTCGGCCTGGCGATTATTCAGTGTTGCATGAATCCGATGGGCCTTGCCCAAATCTCCTATGGTAGTGTTCCCAGATGACCCGACTACTCTAGCCCTCTCAACCGAAGAGTCATGCTGGTAATGTGTCTCTCCACATGTCCAACATACGGTCTTCGGCCCAGTACTCTTGGTCCCCGAAGTAGAAGATAACAATCCATCAACCTGAAACCTTGGTTTGTTCTGTTGAACAACCCTAAACTATTGTTGTTGCGGATGTCGCCAGTGCTAGTGCTGAGGTCCTTTGTAGGGAGTCTTCTATTGAGGTGTCGGTCGCCATGGTGTAATGAATGTGGATCCTCTCGAAGTGCCTTCATACCTTGGTGGATGTCTATTTGGTGTCTGATGTTGTTGCGCACCATATGTCACTTGTCTCGTCGGTCTCACCGGAGTCCTACTCTAACCCCCGCTAATGAGCTCCTTCTCGGCTATGAGGGCCTTAGGACAACATCATGCAATGTCTGAGGCGTTAAAATCCTCACTTTCGCATGGATTTTAACATTACAACCGAATACAAACTTGTTGATCTTAAGCTTCTCAGTGTTCAGATGTGGAGCATACCGAAGTAGCTCCATGAAATGGGCCTCGTACTCAGGCACCGTACAACTTCCTTGTCGCAAGGCGTTGAACTCATTGAGATGACTCTCAATGAATTCCTTCGACATATACCTCTCCCAGAACTTCTCCTTGAACAATTCCCATGACACGTCTTCGACGACCATGTTCAGTTGTGGCAGGAGTGTCTTCCACCATAGCAGAGCGCTCCCCTTTAGCTGAAAGACCACCATGTAGAATTTCATGTTGGAGGTATAGTCGCAAAGTTCAAATCACATCACCATATTCTCCAACCATTCCTTGGGGGCCGCATTGTCTGTGGCACCAAAGAGCTTGGGAAACTTGACCTTCTCGAGTTCTCGGTGAATGCTACCAATACTGGCTGGGGCGTGCGGTGGACCCTCAGGGGGTACCGACACCCTGGCCTCATCTCTATCCAAATGGATAATCAGGGCCTCTGACATCCTCTGGAAGGACCTCATCAACCCAACCACATCCCCCATAGCTATATGTTCCTGTTTGAAGACTTTTTCTTCTCCTTGGAGGTTAGACCCCTCTTGTGTGGATGCTACTGGAGGCGTCGCGTCTCCTCCCCTAGCACCACGTCATCTGCCTCTGCGGTGTCTGCTAACCATGATTACCTACATAAATACAAATCAATTTAATTAGCGACAATTTATAATCAAGTGTCTATTCAGTGGAAGACGTAATGATCCCAAGTCGTAGGTTGAACCTACTCTGATACCATATGTAATGGACCCAACTGTTATGACACAAAAATGGCATACAACAAGTAATTTTTTTTTAAGCATTAGGAAATAATATCAACAACAAAATCATAGTAACACAACTCGACGACATCATAATGAATGAATTACATGCGACACATTGTCATAATAAATCACGTCGCAACCAACACATCCACAATTTAGTAATGACATATAATCAACCATCATTATAAATAAACGATGACACAATGTAATGACATCACCTGCTACTCATCACCGATATAAATAACAACGCAATCAATACGCCAACGAAGGATAGTGACACATAAACATAAAAGGAATAGTAGATTGGCACATCAATCTTGGAGCAAATTAAGACAACACTCATTAGATAAAGATTATAAACTGACTACCTACCCATCCTACCCTGCAAAGTTAGGACCTCCAAGACACATAAGCAACGCTTAATCCCAGGTTCCCATCGATTTTGACCATTTAAGGTCTCAGGGTTGGTGACTATTCTGAGGAACAAGGAGATGTCTACATCCCACCCTCCATAATCAATTCCAAGCCGTCTAAGCTAAATAGCATCATCAACTATCATCCAGGCACAAAGGCATTCAAATAAACCAACACATGTAACATAAAATTCCATGGCGTGAGATAACTAAAATAGTAAATCCATCTAGCAACGACATAAGCTGAGGCGCAATAATCTACTTATTTACATTTTTAAGCGCAAGGAAACATTTCCTTAACTTTCAGGAGCGCGATTAAATCATTCATCAAATTACAATAATCAACATCATTATCAAGGTAAGCACATGATCCATTTTCTAGATTAATGTATTCACTTATTAATCATTGCGTGCAAATAATCCAATCATAAGGAAATCATACCGCAACATGGTGACAAGCGCATTAGTAAACTAAGTCATAAACATTTATGCGTCAACTTAGATTATAGCGCAAGAAACCTAACACCTATTCATCAGCATCATCCAAGGTGCAAGATAAACAAATTTCACACCATCATACATGACATAAAATTCCATTGCGCAAGAAGTTCAAAAATATTTAACCATCATACATTGTATGGAATCCATAAACGAAAGTAATCTAATAACAATCAAGTTATTTCAACGACGCAAGGTAAATACATTCATTACATTTTATCGCGCAAGGGTCTAAGATCTAACCATCATAAAAATCCACGAGCGCAAGAAGTAAATAACCAACAACCATTCATTGCATTGACTATTCATTGTGCGCAAGAAGAAAATCTAAACATTATACAATACCTCCTTCAATACCTTATATTTTCATACGTGCAAGAAATAAACTAAGTTTAAAACCATCATTAAATAAATAAACTAAATAACTAAATGTCCAAAACAATCATTCAATACATTATATTCATGCGTGCAATAAATAAACTAAATCTAAGCGAACATGCATCCACGTCATCTATTGTGCAAGAGTACCCAAGCCTTTTTATTCCAAGGCGCAAAGCAAATCTAATCTCGTAATTGATCTTACTTTTCAATGATTACAAGGTGCTAAGGAAATAAAAAATATTTAACTATCATTATGACATACCATCCATTTGCGCAAGAGATTCAAGTGATTTTCTTAACCACTCCTCTATAAACATTTACTAAAACAACATTTATAATGACCCTTCATCATAAACAATTAATAAAAACTGTCATTTAATAATGGACATTATTATAAACATTTAATAATAATCGAACATTAATAACACTTATACAACATTAATAATAACCGTTCATCATAACAGTTAATTAAATAGACATTAATGATGAACTTTATTATTAGAATTAATAATAGCATTAATAAACGCTTATGCAACCATTAAAATAACCGTTCATTTAAACATTTAATAAAAGGAAACATTAAATATGAGCATTTATTACAAGCTTACAATAATGATGAACATTATTATAAGCTTTCATAATAACATTAATAAAGCAAGGAAATACACAGTAAAAACACAGAGGCAACATGCCCCTATGCTGGTCATTTTTCTTTCTCACACATAGAGTTTAATCACATCAAATAAACAAGGAAAGACACAACAAAAACATAGAGGAAACATGCCCCTATGCTGGGCGATTTCTTGATCACACCCAGAGTTTATTCACATTAATAAAACTAAGAAAGACACAACAAAACGTTGAGGAAACATGCCCCTATGCTAGGCATTTTTGCTCACATGCAAAGTCTTTTCACATAAAAAATAAACAAGGAAAGACACCGAAAAAATGCAGAGGCAACATGCCCCTTATGCTGGGCGATTTTCTTGCTCACACAGTGAGTTTAATCACATCAAAATAAACAAGGAAAGAAACAAAAAAACCGTAGAGGCAACATGCCCCTATGATGGATGTTTTTCTTGCTCACACACAGAGTTTATTCACATTATTAAAACTAGGAAAGACACAACAAAAACATTGAGGCAGCATGCCCCTATGTTGGGTGTTTTTCTTGCTCACATGCAGAGTTTATTCACATTAATATAACAAGGAAAGACACAACAAAAACTAATAGAGGGACTATGCCCAACCATATCCGAAAACCATTACAATTCCATCAACAATAAATCTATGTACACTTCTAATTAATTCACAACTGCAACTTTAAAAAAAATGTGTACCATAATTCGACTGACAACTTGTTGATGTTCCTCAGCTACTGGCGATACTCCTCGTTCCCTCTTGCTAATCACTGAGACCTCATCGGTACCTCCCAACTAATGCTAGGGTTACTCTTCTTCCCCCTGATCCCCCTGAGCCGCAAAGGGCCCACACACACAAACAAGAGAAAGCTAGCTCCCAGCTCACCTCGCAAGGTCGAACTACCACTCTCTATCTGACCTAGGTATCCCAAATCCCATAAGAAAATCAGTCAAGAGAAAAATCCGACAACATAACCTTACGCATACCATTCATGATCCATTCTCCTTCTCTGTCATTTCTTTTATAGAGTTCTTCTTAGTGACACTTCCATTTTCACATTAAATTCGTTTTATTAAAAATTAATTAGGAAAAATTCTCCCCCGTACACTTGTCACCCAATCCCTTAGTTGCACCAGAATTTCATTTAATTAATTAAATTAAATTTTCAATTTCCCTCACCCACTTAAAAGCGTTCCTAAAAACTCTCCTTGATGTCCCTTTATTCCCTCACATTCCCTTAATGTCTAACGCCTTTCTTAAAGCTTAGTTGAGTTCTAAATTGGAAAGTTCTCTAGACTAGATTCCCTTCTATGTTCCACATTCCTTTTGCATTTAATTTTCCCCTTTTTGTGTAGGTTCTAAATTAACATGTTTTTGCATATAACCAACAATTAAATTTTTGATCAATTATTTCTCCTTTAAATTTTAAATTTGATTTTTCTTCATCCCCCTTTTATTAATTGATTAATTAGTTTTTTTTTGTCCTTATACCCCATTTATACCTATGCTCTAATTTCAACTAGGCTTAGCAAAATTGTTTTTAAGGGAAATTTTACAATTTTTAAACTTTACTCATACAACATTTATTTTAAGGCTGACCAAGTCAAAATAAGATATTGTTTTCTAGGTACCTAGGTTCATTGACTCACCAGTGTTAAAAATCGCGACGTGCCCTTCACAATGCACTATGTGCTCCAAGGCTGCCACTCACCTTTATTCATGTTTCATTTATGCGACGTGCCCTTCAAGACACACTATGTGCTCCAAGTGTGCCACTCGTCTTTTCACTGATTTTGGTAGACGTCCAATCCTTGGAGTCAAAAATCTGTTAGGTGACCTTGTGGAAGACTAAGGGCCTCTAAGGAATAAGGACCTTGCCTTATTGCACACCCCTTAGAATCTTCGTGAGCGAATGTCTCATATTTCCCTCACGACATCATGGATATTTCGAACTAGGTAATCATTAACCTACAGTTTGAGCCACAATGGGAGTGCTAGTAGGTTGTGGCAGGGCTGCTGCCACACCTCTCCCTCAATATCTTTGGTTTCCGGGCATGATCCCTTTACTCCAAATGTGATTCTGATTAGAAATCAATCGTCATCTTGCATCCATCAACGAAACATGCCAACGATCCATAAACAACATCATAATATACCCAGTCATATGTCACATATGCAATAACATAAATACTCAAACCATATACAGTCCACTCCCTGACTCGATCCTGAATCCAAGGAGGTCCATCGATGCCATCGCCATACTCAATATGTCAAGAGTCCTGCACACTCAGGAGAAACCAATCAATATCACCTATCTATACATAAATAACATATCATAATCCACAGTCTCATCATCAAAATCCATAAGCAAAGAAGTCAATCATATAATGAACTAGATCACTTGCACGCAAGTGTCCTCAAAGAATAACTCACATCAAGTGTGTGCAAGACCAAGATGTTACATATTGAAATATCCAGAGAGAAATGAAGTATGATAAAATGTATAAGTATCATAAATCAGTCAGAAAAACTAGTTGTGGTGATAATCAAGTGAATCGGGAAAGTGGTTTATACCCATGGTGAACGTTTGAAAAAATTCTAAGTATGGTGCGAATTGAGGATGGAGGAATATGGTAGTGCATTTTGGAAATGATGGAGCTTTAGACTTAAATGAGAATGTGTGACAAACCCACGAGAAACTAAAAAAGAATCTAAGTATGGGTGTAAAATGCATACATTAGAATACAACGGTGCATTTTGGAGGAGGTAGAACTTTGTACAGAATGAAGTTGACTCATGAACCCACAAAAAAATTCTAAGTGTTGAAATATACAAGTGAGGAATTTTGAAAGAATTAACACATTTATGGGTCAACAAGGGCCAATGAGGGATTTTTTATATACTAACTAACTAGTATCAATGCCAACTATAGATGCCACGCCTTGAGCTAGCGCTATCACTCTTGAACCATTTATGACATCTCTTTCCAACCAAGACTTCACTTGTCTCGAGTCTAGGCTTGAGTTCAAATCGATACATTCCAATTCTATCCATTATCACTGGAGGTCTCACCAAACTGGTCACATTATTGTAGTTTGGATGTTCATTGTTGAAGGTGAAAACCATCATGCCTACACCACGTTGCGAGTTTGTTAACTAGATCATCCTTCTCTTCAATGAGTTTCCAAGCACATGGGAGGCACCTTGGAGTCATCCCCTACCATGAAATTTCACAATCATGCATAGACACTCCATTTGAGTGAACATTAAATAATATTATAAAAAATAAAATAATATTTTATTTTTACTATTAAAATTTCATCAATTAAATAAAGTGAATGGAAAAATACATTTTATACAATTATAATTTTAAATATAATACACTTTAATTTAATTCACAGTAAATTCATCAAAGTAAAAACATTATTAAATTTTTTTAATCTAATCTACTTCTATATTGATATCATACAAAAATTAATATGTTCATGGATGTTTGAGGCCTGGGAAAACCAAAACCAAACCTCAGACAACATTCAAATAGAAACCTTGTATTGACTAGGAAAACCCATATGCATTTGTTATAGCCCAAGGCCACATTTAGAGCAATATAGGACTTAAAAATAAAAAAAAGACAAATAAGTGAAACTTGAGATAATATTGAAGAACAACATGGTTAACTAGGAGGTGTTTTGGTTGGGAATTGTGTATGCCTTAGCCTTTCCCTTTGTATCTTCTCCCAATTCGTATTCCACATTAATTTGGTTGGATCTAGTTCATGCGGATCCCAAAGTGCTTGAAACCTCCATTATTTCCTCTTCATTGGATGGATCCTTGTCTATCACCTTGAAGTTGATTCCAAAAGACACCCTACAGAGGAAAATAAATTTAGATTCCGATCATCTAATCATGTCCAGAGATTTATCTTGCTTTTCCTCCTTGTCCTTCATAGTAAGCACAATTAGAGTTTTGGCAAGCCAACAAAATTCCATTTCTTTGAAAACTTTGGTATCTCTTGATCTCGAGAATCCAGGTTTTGATACCGAGTCTTGGAATTATTTTTTGATCTAGTGATTTAGTCTACGACCATTTATGTCGATCCTGGTTCACTAAATCCTCCATCCTTCGTTGATTTTCAGAAGAGGTATTGTGATTAAAAATCTACCTGGCATGATCCATAACCCTCTCTGACTTTGTTCAGTGAGACTAAAATTTGGCCCTCTTGGATGGAGGAGGTTTGGTTGCACCTCTCCTCTTGGTCCCACGACCACTGGATTCCAAAATGTCCTTACCCATGTTGTCTTCCATAGTAAACTGAAAGGAACGAAGGAGAGAGGAAGGTGAACCTAGAGGGATAAATCACTTACCACCCCTATACTTATGACCATTGGAAAAGACCTCCAACTAAAGTTGGGCCACCTTAGGGGAGATAAACTTTCTTATAGTACCTGGGCTAAGAGAATGATAGAACATATGAGAGCTAATCAGAGTCGAGCTCTCTCCTAAAATAGGAAGTCCATTGCTATACTTGAAAGACAACCACCAATTAAGCAACAAATTGGTAGCATAAAGAAAAACCAACAACAATGACCCAAGAGACCTAGAACACCACAGAGAAGCTACACCTATAGAACTAAAAATTGAGAAAAAAAACAGATAGAAAAACCCCCGCCTAAAAAAAAATTACCTTGAAAGAAAGGATAAGCTCGACCTTTGAGGATCCCAATTCTACCCCTAGTGAGAAGTCTTCGACTGATCATTTCTTTACTTCTTAAGAGAACCATCACCATAAGGAACCATGATTTCCAACTCACCCATCATAACACCGTCCATACAATTTAACCATATCACATCGATATTGACCATCATTTGAGGTATATCACCAAAGATGAGAAGATTGTCTATCTAGTTTTGAGATTGACTCCCGTATTCCCACTCTGTATTCATTATTGGAGAATTCATTTCACTTGTTGGAGTAGGGGAGTTCGTATTCCTCCCGCCCTCCCATATCCTCATACATGTGGACTTATTAAAGCCGGGCTTCAACTCTTATCAATAGTTTATCATGATAATGCATAGTGTTGACCAAACTCACAACGTGTATGGTTAATGTCCCACCCATTACCACCCCTCTCGAGAATATTATTAACTTATTATATTGATAATAAAAATGTTTTTTTCTTTAATAATTTTATT
>JZKD02S1834922.1:51730-81814 GCA_000966675.3 Picea glauca | reverse complement strand
TATAACTTTTAACTTCTTGACTTCCCCCCCTTCAGTGTGAGACTATGACCTAGTGGGGGTGCCCAGGCCACTGAGTCTCCTCATCACCTCTCTAAGAGGTGGGGGACATTACATTTTCCAACTCTCTCGCATACATCATAGGCTTTGGCATAATCTTTATCATCTCTGTGTAAGGTAAGCCACCAAAGGCTAGCTTTGAGAACCTTCTGCGCAGCTGCTCTCCCTATGTAATGTCCTCTTGTGATGCCTTCGTGAGCTTCTATGAGGATTAGTGGTTGCTATGCCTCCATAACGCATCTCCTTAGTATCTCATCAGGTCCCATCTTGTATAGTTGTCCCACTATAAGTGAAAAGTCTACAACTCACACCACTAGTTGTTTCTTCTGAGAGATGGTATACTCATTCGGTGCCATTCCTGTTGATAGGAACTGGACTATGTCTGTGAAGTGATCATCAATCTTGGTAATGGCTAGCAGTTGTGCATCTAGCAGTGTGTCCTCCAATATGGTGGGTTCTTCGCCATGCTCCAACCTTGAAAATTGGTCAGGGCCTTTATTCATCCTTCCAGGCTTAACTATGATCTCAAAATCATATTCTTGAAACAACAGAATCCATCTTTATATTCTCCCCCCCAACACTGGCTTGTTGACTAGGTACTTCAATGCAAAGTGATCTGTGAACATTTTAAAGTGTCCTCCCAACAAGTAGTGGCGGAATGTTTGCAACGCATACACCATGGCTAATCCTTCTCTCTCAATAGTGGTGTAATTAATTTCAGTTGTAGATAGCTTCCTGCTAGAAAAAGCTAATGGATGGTCAATATCCCCTTCTCTAGGTTGTGCCAACACTTCTCCCAATGCAATAGAAGACGCATCGACATACACATGAAACTACTTTCTCCAATCGGGGAAGACTAGAATGGGCGTAGTCACCATCTTCTGTTTTAGTGTGTCGAAGCTCTGCTGGCATTCGTCTGTCCAACCAAACTGTCAGTCTTTCTTCAACAGCTTCTCCATCAATGTTGTAATTTGGGCATAGCCTTTAATGAATTTCCTGTAATAGCCAGTATGTCCTAGCGCAATGCGTAGTTGTTTGACTGAAGTAGGATATGACAAATAAACTATAATTGCAATTTTTGATGGATCAACCAAAAATCCCTGCTTGCATACAATATGGCCTAATAGTACTCCAAATGGTGAGAAGAATATGCACTTCTTCAAATTCAAAGCAATTTGAAACTACCTACATTTATCCAACATTATCCTTAGATAGTCAATATGGTTTTTCAACAAACTAAACACAGTCCAGTCATCAAAATATACTTCTAAAAATTTATGAAAAATTTATTTGAATTCTTCGACCACCACCCTGGAAAAGATGGCTGGGGCATTCTTCAGTTCGAATGGCATTATTGTATATTGGTAGGATCCCCATTCTGTGGCAAACGTGGTCTTGTGGCGGTCCTTCTTGGCAATCTGGCCTCCGACATTGTCTAATACTTCATCAGTGAATGGTGTAAGGAAAGGGTCATGCAGAGAGACATCATTCAACTTCCTGAGATCCGCACATATCCTAATTTATCATGTCTTCTTGTCTTGCACTACCATAGGGCTGATCCACTCTAACTCTTTGACAGGTTCAATAATCCCTTCTTCCAGCATTTTGTCAAGCTCAATCTTCACTTTTTCCTTGTATTTCGGGTTCAATCTGTACGATCTTTTCTTGACTGGCTTCGCACCTGGTTTCAAAGGGATCCTCATCTCTCCCATAGGTCCTTTGATACCCTTCATATTAGTGAACTTGGTTGGAAACAAGTCTTGATATTTGTGCAATAACTCTGTAATCTTGTCAATGGTAGAATCATCAAAAATAATCTCTGACATTGGCAAGCTTCGATGTCTCCTCTGTCCCAATGTTGAATTTTTTAATCTTGATTGGCTGACCAATAAATGGTATTTAAACTCCTGGTCCTTCAACATCTCTTTGGCCTTCTATTTCAGTGATGTTTACCTTCCTGGGATCATCGTCATCATTGGCATTGATGTTATAGAAGCTTTGCAATTTTTAGAGAGGCGTAGTCCATTTGTCCTCTTCTTGTTCCATAGGGAGACTAGATGCCTCTTCGAATACCTTCTATCTCACAATATGAAATGCTTAATCTACTGACAAATATTGAATCTCAAATAAAAAGGTGGTTACAAAATTCTGAGTCATACCTTCCCAATTTGTGGTGATGAGGCACAACTCTACTTGAAGGTACCAGTTGATAGGGGTCGTGTCCAGCATGTTAATGAATTTGTGCACCCACTATCCTTGGGGAATGTCACTCCAGGCCTCTTCAAAGCTTCACACATGGTATTGTGGGCAACTTCGACCACTGTACCTTACTTCGCAACTTACTACCTGTGCTGAGAATTGTGTTGTCATTAAAGTTCGGCATTGTGTCCAGTCTTTAATATTGCTTTTATGTGTCCCCCACCATCTTACTGGATTAGATTTCAGGGCCTTGTCGATTGCCAATAGCCTCTGTTGTGTTGGTACATTTGTTTCAAAATCAGATAGGAAGGTTTCTAAAGGGTTCAAACCATCAAATGTGGGTAAGTTACTCACTGTTGTGCCGATCCAACGAACTTCTCTGGTTAATCTAGCACATCTTTTGGTAGATACTTCATACATCTATTTCTGCCAGTTCTCCAGTGCTTATTCTAAATATGATGAACACATGATGTCACTTCGCCAGCTTAGATTCCCATCGGTTGTAGGGTTGATGTAATCTTGTTGTCTGGTTGTTAGTTTGTAGATGTTTTCTAATTCGTATGCGTGGTCTTCTTCTCTGATGGGCTCTGTGTATTGCAGACCTTCACTTGAATCTAAGGGTGCAATGACTCAAAGGCCATCTCTTTCAAAGGTCATGCATATTTTCTTCAAATCAACTAAAATGGAATTGTTCAAGGCCCAATCAATTCCTAACACTGTAGGGTAAGGGAAATTGTCATCAAATATCTCAATTACCTCAAAATCTGCAAATGTTCTTACCCCATCAATGTCCACAGGGACATGCTCCAATCGTTTGAATGGGATAAAAGCTTGTTGATTAGCCATCCTAAGTCTCATAGGGGAATATATCAACCTTAGCTTTCCTATCAGTTCCCAGGTTTTCTTCGTCATGACATTGACCTCTGACCCTAATTTGAGGACCACATAGTCTATATCATATTCTCCTATTTGAGAATTCAAATGTAATTATTTATTTTTCCTTCTCTTCTTACCAATTTGTTTTACTTCCCTATTCAGTAAGGGGTCTATCTTTCCTATATCGTACTACCTGATTAAGTTCTGTAGCTCTTGCACAACATTTTCATCCTGAATCAACTTAATACAAGTGTATAAAAATTTGATGAGCTTACTTACCTCTTTTCCTTCTTTTGGCAAAACCGGCTGATCAAATTCCTGAGGCATCTCACATTCTCTTATTTATGGTCGTGTCTTTGAGGAAGAACCTTGATCTGCTTTGAACTCTTACCTTGCTTCCTCAAAGATTTGTCTTTCTTTCTTCACATCAAAATTTTGGGTCTTCTCTGCAGCTTTCCTGATACTTGAGTCTTCTGTGATATTTCCTTGGGTCATTCTATCCTCTCCTATAGAAGCACCTCCTCGAGTGATAAAAATGACTCTAGGGTCTTCTCTATGAGGTTCAGCATATATCATTTGTACTTGTGGATTCTGCTGGGGTCCTAGTCTTTCCTGAAGCTTAGCTAGCAGCATAGGGCAGTCCTCAATGACATGCTCGAAGGAGTTTCAATAACTGCAAGTGGTTCAAGGGTTTTGAAAGTCCCTTGCTAGATGTCCTAGATGCATACAGTTATAACAGATTACTTGTCCTCGGCCTCGGCCCATACCTCCTCCTCCTCCTCGTCCTATGAATCCACTGCGAGGATTGAAGTTTCCTCTTCCTAGGGAGTTATATTGTGTAGTGTTTCCTTCTTGATGTACTTTGCCTTGGATCTTGTGTATATCCCTCGATTTTTCATGAATGAGATCATAAGCTCTACAATCTCTATCATCATGCCCTAATGATTTACAAAATGTGCAATACAATTTTGTGGGTGTCCGAACGTATTTCTGCATGTAATAGCACTCACCAGGGCGATGTCGATTTCTGCATACTTCGCACCAGGGTAATGTGACTTGCTTCAACAGGCTCGACGCACCAGAGGCCAAATATTCATGAAACATGGGACAATGCTCCTTGTCATGGCCTTTTGATTTTCATCTAATACATCATATGTCTTCCCTTTTGTCTTTTCTCATGTCCTTCATGTCTTCAACCTGCAAAGACAGACTAGTTAACTGACTCATGATCTAGCTCATACCTGAGCTGGATTCTCCCATAGGGGTTGATTCAAGCTTCATGGCGATCTCCAATGCTTCCACATGTGAAGCAATATTCTATTGCATTAGGGGAACTCTGATATGTGGTAAAAGGGAAGCGATGAACCATTCTTTGTTCTGCTCATCTGGGATCTTAAAGGTCAATATTCCTGTTAGGGTCTTGAATCTCTCATCAAACTCCCAAACATGTTTAGCTACCTTTTGCTTGATCTCTTTCAGCTCTGTAATACATTGGGACTCTAACTTAGGTTTCTTAAACTATACAATCAGCGTGTTCTTGATTTCATTCAGTGGCTTTGGTTGTGCAAGTCCTTGGACAAGCTTCATGTACCATCTCAACGCGCGATCCCTCAGTGTAGTGCTAAACTGGTTTCTTTTAACAGCTTCGTCAGTAAAATTTTTAATGTTCCATACGGCCTCACATAGGAACCAGTGTTGATCAGGATCTTCAAATCCATGCCCTCTAAAGATAGGGAGCCTCATCTCATCTGCCATGGAGCTGCCTAGGTTTCCTGTCTGAGTAGATGTTGAACTGGTAGTAATAGTACTCTATGGACTCTGGTGATTCTGACTATTTTGATTACTTAGCACTGTTGAGACAATAGGAGGGTTACTAGTACTTACTTCAGTGGTCTGCGTAGTTCCTGAGGTTTCTAGCTCATTCCAGTGAAGTTCTTCAGCTTCCCTTTCTTCTGCTCTGGTGGGGTCTGAATGTTCTTCGTCTGTCAGATCTGCCTCTTCTCCACTATAGAAACCCTCTTCCCTATAGTTTTTATTAAATAGGTTCTCAAGGTGAACCCCTCAGAATACTCGCTATCCGAATTCTTGAACATTAGACTTTTAAAATCCTCTCGATCTACTGTATCTTCAAGACGTTCTTTTCATGCAACAACATCTTTATTCTCAGCTTCATAAAATGAAAAAAAAATCCTCTGGGTCCTTTGAAAAAGTATCTCTCGGCTTGGCTATACGATTCTACTCTATCAATAGCAAACTCGGTGATATACCCTCCAATGGTACTATCAAACTGATGATATACTGCTCGGGATACAACGTTATCGACTCTTTTGACCTTCTGGATCAACGTCGATGTCCAAACCACAGGAGGTCTAGATCTAATCTCGAACTGGGTATCTGCTAGTCTAGCTAGCCACTCATACAGCTCCTAGTGGATTCCTCCAAAGAAGATCCCATGTATATCGGGAAAGTATATTTCTCCAACCAATCCTCTGTACTAAGATTAGGATTCTTCTTCTAGGATTCAACAAAGTCCTTCTCTTGATCCTCTATCCACTTTTGAGTCTCTATCTTCGATGGAAACCACCTTGACATTCCCTGAAGAAGGTTCTTGTCCCAGCAATGGAACCATTTTTTGGCACAAGGGCATACCCAAGGTTCACTCCAAGAGTGCACCAACAAGCCCTAGCTACTGGCCCTTTCAGCAACACCTGCAAAGAAAATGCAGTCTCACCCAAAGCAGCTATGAGGGAGTTGCAGGACAGAGATGTCTACAACCAGGGGAATATCAAGTGGATCTAGTACAACAACAACACAACATGGATCTATCACTTATTAAGATAGATCTATCCTTCACAGTTATAGATCTGATCTAACACAGCAATGAAAATAAAAATATAATAGCAACAGAGATCAAAGTATCAATCACACACACAACACAAAATATATGTGTTTCACCCTCTCTCTAGGGCTACATCCACAAAACTGTGCTTATGATTTATTAAGATAAAGCATACAGTTCTTCTTTTCTCTCTGAGCTAGCAGATCTTCCTTCTCTTCTCTCTTTCCCTCCCCTTCATGCACACCCAGCTGCAGGACTTGACCTTCACACACAACTGAAGATATTGCAATACCTGAATACTCTCTCTCTCTCAACACTTCTCTATCATAATACAATGATATCTCACACACTACTATAGTTAGATCAACAACAATATCATACCCCCCTGATTACCTTTATTTATACATTACAATACCTCACCGACAGCCTTAGGCCAAAACCTAGGTGCCAAAGCTCTAGATAACAAAACCCTAGGTGTCTAAAACCTTAGGTCAACTTGACCCACTTTTTCCAGGCTTCGCCAGCCTGTCTTTCCTTCCTTGTCGCGCAGTGCTCCAAAGCATCCAACGATGGCTTTTTCCGCTTGATGAGTTGTCCTCGATCCATATTCCTTGATGATCTTTCATCCTCGATCTCCTCATCCCACGGCTTGCATTTTCGTACTTCGCTCCATCTTTTCTTCTCTTTTGATCACTTCGACCCAGTGACAGTCACTGTGTCTCCCGCGAAGTTCACTTTTCACCTTTTCTTCCTTGTTCTTCGCTTCCTTCCATAACCAAGTGCCAACAACTGGTTAGGACCGTACAAAGTAAAATCGATCATAGATGGAGGAGTTGTACAGTTGAAAGACTTATCATTCACAGAAATCAGAGGGATGATCAACGGGAGTCGGCTAAATCTATATAAGGATAGTCGACCACCCACTGCATAGTAAAAAAAAAAATAGAATTTCAAACAGTACCAATAGAGGCATAGTGCATCGAAAGAAGAAGGATTACGCACACTTAGGTATACAAACATGGCGAGGACAAGGCCAATGAAAAGTTCACGATGGAAATAAGCGGGCAAAGAAAAGATGACAAAAGAAGTATGAAATGATGAAGTTATATGGAATTCAATGACAGAAAGAATCGACGGGACACCACATTAATCGCACCAACTTGGGACGAAAAGGGAGAGTAATGGAAAGTATGAAGGAACCAGAGGTGCATTGAACCCATAATTAAGGTAGCGTCCTCGACAAGCTTCGTGCAAGAGCCATACAACACATGGCCGCGGGAGAAAAGAGTCTAATTGTGAAAAGAGAACAAATAGAGAGAGATAGAAGCTAAGAAGCATAGAGAAGAGTTCATAGAGGTCACAGAGATCATACAAACTCAGCAAACGTTCGACACTCACCACCATGGTACCGCCAAAGAAAACCAGACTACCAGACAACCCAGAGTAAGAACCAGGTCACGGGTACAATTAGAAGAAGGTGAAAAACAACCATCAGAGATCATCAATGTTGACGAAATCCCATCACCAGATACGACACCGGTGAACCCCATGCCCATGGTGGAAGAAGCCCAAAAACCAACACTGAAGGAAATGAACATAGATATGTCGACAAAGGCACAGGAGAAACAGAACCAAGATGCAGAAAGCATGAAGGAGGTGCAACCAGAGAACATCAAAGTAGCTCAGAGATTCAATGGAACGACAATGAATCAAGAAGCAGCAGTTGAGCCAGATGAGTCTCAAACAACCGTGTGAGACCACCCACCAGAAGGAATAGTAGAAGATATCACAAACTGGCCAAAATGGTATTCTAAAGTACAAGCTATAGCCATTGGAACCTCAAGCTAGCCACCATCGAAGACAGACAAGCAACAAGTAACTAGGTCACCTCGCAAGCAACCCATCGCAGCCCTCATTTTACCGCATACACCAGATGGGGTACGTGTGGAATCAGGCTTGCTAGGGCAGGTTGAGAAGTTGAACTACTCGGAACATGATGTAGCAGACACAAACAAGTTTTCGGAATTTGCAAAGAGAGTATACTTACAGACTATGGGCATAAATGCGGTTGGGGAAATGATTGACCAACCACTCCAATGGGAAACAAGAGTGGATAAAACAGGGATTTTGGGTCTACTAGATCTACCACACTTTGGAAGAGGAGAGTACATAAGAGGTTGCGTCAAAACATTGTTGTCAGTCACACATGGCAGGGACATTTGGTTGGACAATCTCATCTCGATAGATGTAGAGATTATTGCACACACCACAGAGTTTCCATCCCAGGGCATGGATCCCACATAATTTTTTGACGATAAGACAAAGGAGAAAGAACTTGCAGAGGAGATGAAGACGAAATACGGTACTGACAGGGGAACATGAGGAATCATAATCAAGAGGATCAATGATGCCGCAACACAAATGGCCGCAAAAATATTGGTCTGCAAACTGCTGAGAAAGTGTTGCAGGGAGGAAGTTCCAGCTGGGGTTGTCACAGTTGCAGCTCAGTGTGCCGAGGGATCATCAATTAGCGAGGCATCTGGTTTTCATAATACAACTTCAGTTGACTCCCATTGACCAACCCTTCCTTCCATTCTCCATTCAATGTCTTCAGTTGTGCAGCTCCTCCTTTCGTAACATAGGTGATCTCATATGGTCCAAGCCAATGTGTTATAAACTTCCCAGGGTGTTTTATAAACTTACTGTCATACATCATTACTAAGTCACCTTGCTTGAATGCCTTCTTCTTGATGTGCCTGTCATGATAGGCTTTCTCTCTTCCCTTCTGAACCTGCTGGTGGAATCTTGCAATAAATCTTTCTTCTTCCAGTTCAACCAACTGTGCAAGCCTATCTTGAACAGTGCCAGTATCATCCATACATGTAAAGGCAACAATTATTAAGCTTGGCACTATGTATTCCATTGGGACAACAGCTTCAAGGCCATAAACCAACTTGAAAGGGGTCTGCATTGTTAATTTCTTGCAAGTGGTTCTATAGGCCAAGAGTACTGCAAGTACTCTTAAATCACAGTCATCCCTATTCACACTGCAAATCTTCGTTAATGTGGTCTCCAAGATATTTTTGAATTCTTCAACTATCCCATTTGCTTGTGGATGGTAAGGTGTACTCTTCTGATGGTGGACTACAAATTCTTCAGTCAGGGCTTCAACTATCTTATTGATGAAGTGTGTTCCTTGATCACTCATAAGGATCTTAGGGCATCCAAACCTGGTTATTATGTCATCAAATGTAAAATGCGCAGTTGTAGTTGCACTACAATCCTTTATTGCTCTAGCTTCGTACCATATGGTTAAGTATTATGTCATAGTAATGACATACCTTTCTCCTGTGTGCTTTCCTAGTGGGTTTATAGGTCCCACGAAGTCAATGGCCCACTTTTCAAATGCTTGTAGGGTGATCTGCGATGTTAATGGAATTTCATCTCTTCGGGATGGTTTTCCAACTCTCTGGCATACATCACAAGCTCTGGCATAATCTTTATCATCTCTGTGTAAGGTAGGCCACCAAAGGCCAACTCTCAGAACCTTCTGTGCAGTTGCTCTCGCTGCGTAATGTCCCCCTGTGATGCCTTCGTGAGCTTCTGTGAGGATCAGTGATCGCTATGCCTCCATAATGCATCTCCTTAGTATCTCATTAGGCCTCATCTTGTATAGTTGTCCCACTATAAGTGAAAAGTATGCAACATGCACCACTAGTTGTTTCTTCTGAGAGATGGTATACTCACTCGGTGCCATTCATGTTGACAGGAACTCGACTATGTCTATGAAGTGATCATCAATCTTGGTAATGGCTAGTAGTTGTGCATCCAGCAGTGTGTCCTCCAAACTGGTGGATTCTTCACCATGGTCCAACCTTGACAAGTGGTCAGGGCCTTTATTCATCCTTCCAGGCTTAACTATGATCTCAAAATCATATTCTTGAAAAACCAGAAGCCATTTGCATATTCGCCCCCCCAACACTAGATTTTTTACTAGGTACTTCAGCGCAGATTGATCTATGAAAATTTTAAAGTGTCCTCCCAACAAGTAGTGGCAGAATGTTTGTAACACATACACCATGGCTAATCCTTCTCTCTCAGTACTGGTGTAATTAATTTCAGCTGTAGATAGCTTCCTTCTAGAAAAATCTAACGGATGGTCGATATCCCCTTCTCCAGGTTGTGCCAACACTTCTCTCAATGAAATAGAAGATGCATCGAAATTCACATGAAACTCCTTTCTCCAATATGGGAAGACCAGAATGGGCGCAGTCACCATCTTTTGTTTCAGTGTGTCGAAGCTCTGCTGGCATTCGTCTGTCCAACCAAACTGATAGTCTTTCTTCAATAACTTCTCCATCGGTGTTGTAATTTGGGCATATCCTTTAATGAATTTCCTATAATAGACAGTATGTCCTAGCGCAGTGCGCAGTTGTTTGACTGAAGTAGGAGGTGGAAAATCAACTATAATTGCAATTTTTGATGGATCAACCAACAATCCCTACTTGCATACAAGATGGCCTAATAGTACTCCAAATGGTGAGAAGAAGATGCACTTCTTCAAATTCAAAGAAATTTGACACTACCTGCATTTATCCAACATTAGCCTTAGACATTCAATATGGTTTTTCAACAAACTAAACACAGTCCAGTCATCAAAATATCCGTCTAAAAATTTATGCAAAAATTCTTTGAACGCTTCGACCACCACCCTGGAAACCATGGTTGGGGCATTCTTTAGTTCGAATGACATTATTGTATATTGGTAGGATCCCCATTCTGTGGAAAATGTGGTCTTGTGGCGGTCCTTCTTGGCAATTCGGATCTGATGGTATCCTGAAAATCCATCTGTAAAAGAATATACCTACTGGCCTCCCACATTGTCTAATACTTCATCAGTGAATGGCGTATGTAAAGGGTCATGCAGACAGGCATCATTCAACTTCCTAAGATCCACACATATCCTTATTTCTCATGTCTTCTTGTCTTGCACTACCATACGGTTGATCCACTCTGACTCTTCGACAGGTTCAATAATCCCTACTTCCAGCATTCTGTCGAGCTCAATCTTCGCTTTTTCCTTGTATTTTGGGTTCAATCTGTAGGGCCTTTTCTTGACTGGCTCCGTACCTAGTTTCAAAGGGATCCTCATCTCTCCCATAGGTCCTTTGATACCCTTCATATCAGTGAACTTGTTCAAAAACAAGTCCTGATATTCGTGCAGTAACTCTGTAATCTTGTTAATGGTAGAATCATCCCAATAATCTCCGACATTGGCAAGCTTCAATGTCTCCTCTGTCCCAATGTTGAATTTTTTAATCTTGATTGGCTGACCAATAAATGGTAGTTCAACTCTTGGTCCTTCAACATCTCTTTGGCCTTCTATTTCAGTGATGTTTACCTTCCTGGGATCATTGTCATCATCAACATTGATGTTGTAGCAGCTCTGCAATTTCTAGAGAGGCGCAGTCCATTCGTCCTCTTCTTGTTCCATAGGGAGGCTAGATGCCTCTTTGAATACCTTCTGTCTCACAATATGTAGTGCTTGATCTACTGATGAATATTGAATCTCAAATAAAAAGGTGGTTACAAAATTTCGAGTCATACCTTCCCAATTTGTGGTGATGAGGCGCAACTCCGCTTGAAGGTACCAGTTGATAGGGGTCATGTCCAGCGTGTTAATGAATCTGTGCACCCACTGTTCTTGGGGAATGTCACTCCAGGCCTCTTCATAGCTTCGTGTTGACGGGCAAAATTGACTGCTCGTCAACTGGTGGAGTGAATCAGGTCCGGGGCTTTCTACTTAACCCAAGTCGTTTGGATTAATCCACTCCGATGGGTTTAGCGGCTCCATTAGCCGATCTAAGTCCTAAGAAAGTGAAAAACAAAACTAAAGAAGATAACTTAATAATAAAGAAAACACTCGTTGAAAACTAGATACAAATCTACAATATACTTACAGTTCACTAACTAATATTTACAAAATAGCTCTACTTATTATATGTACAATATGATTATATCTCTGATATATGTATAACATTTACAGAATGCAAATTTTGATCTAAATCTGCGAAACTCAAATATGGATTGATTTATGACAACAAAACTATCATTCGGCCTTTTTGATTTTTTATAACTTTTATAAACAAGAAACGAAATAGCTAACTTGTCTAATTGAAAACAGAAATGAACAGTAAAATGTGTTTAGATTACAGGGAATTTCTATATTAATTAAACTAATAAAATAAAACTAGCAAACTAACCTGTAATCGCATCTATTCGTCCTGTGCATAGCATCTAATTTTGTTGTTTGATGAGGCTAACCTGCACAAGATCTTACCAATGCTTCTCGTAAACACAAAGCAGTAATGATTGAATGCTAATGACAGAACATGTAAGAGATGTAGAAACAACAATTTTATAATTTGACAAATGATCACATTAAGATAAATCTGGCTGTAAAAATTTGCATATAACTGCTCATTGAATAAAGAAGATTAACCTTCTAACCATCAAATTTGAACAGAGTAATTGTTGTATATAATATGAGAGACATAAAACACAGACATCATATAAATTCCATCACATCAATCTGTAATAAACCATGATATCTAAAGTAGTCACAATTTAATTGCAAATCAAAATGAGAAAAACTTGAACAATAATACGATATATCGAAGCTAAAGTTGTATCAATATCAACTTCCATTCAAGTCTGTCAATCATAAATCCATAGTTTCTACTCCCAGGCAGCGATGGTCCTTAGTTTACAAAACAATACATTTATATAGGCTACAGGATCAAAACGTTTCTTGTGGATATCATCAAATTTGTTCCAAAAATTGTGGGGGATGCAACCTCCCAGATTCTACTTAACATCCCATTCTAAAACAACATAAAGAAATAGCATGCTGAGAGATGCCATCGGTGGTTCAAATCTTCTTTAGAAATCATATGTACCTGAAAACACATAAGAATAAATGATTTCAGATTGCATTTTGGTTGTAAAAACAAGAAATTCGAATTTTAGTAACTAGCTACAGAATCTCACGATTCTTTAGCTAGTTATAATCATAACTAGAATCGTATTTTATTGAATCAATCAAAACATACTAGATGTAATACGTGCAAACAAATCATGTATTCTAATTAGAAAAAAAAACAAAATCATCCTAAATTTATTTTTAAACACCATACCTCAGATTAAGGGATTCGTCTTAATCAAGCATTTTTCGAATTCACAATGGCAGTCGCTGCTTCCACATTCTTAAAAACAACAGACCATGTGGTTTTTTGTCATTTATCATTGGTTTGGGGTATGTATTGTAGTCTACCATTCTCTTTCGCTAGCAAATTCACCTGGTCTTCCAAGGATTTGATCCGAGACTGAAGTAAAGGCACGTCTCTGTAATACCTATCAAGCCATGACTGACATTCGTTGCATTGCGGCTGAATAGACTGTATGCTAGCAGTGATGGTATTAACAGGTGGGGAATTTTCCATTTGACCTGTAGGTTCGTTGTTGAGTTTGATTCTAGGGAAGTCGGGGTTGTCTTTAAGACACGGTGGAAGGTTTGTAACATAATCATAGGGTTTACCAGAGCAAAGTCCATATGAATATGGATATTCTTCGGTTAGAAACCTTTCAATTTTTGAATCGGAATCCTCGCTTAACACAATTTTTGTTTGGTCTGCACAGGGCTTAGTTTTATTTCGGGCACATCGTGAAACCCAACGTGCAACCCTTCTACCCTTATAATTGATATCAACATTGCCTTTACACTTTTTCTTTGCAGACTTTTTAATAGACTTAACACCACCTTTGGGATGCGAATCTGGTAGAGTGTTGAGTTGGGTAGTGTCAGCATAGGTTGATGGTTCCACATTAGAAATAGGATCACAGAGCAAAGGAGGAGGAATGGTAGGCTCGACGAGGGTTTCTGTGATGACAGACTTGTCAACCTGTCCTATTTCTCTGCTAGCAAAACCATTTCTTAACAAGAAGGCATCCCAACAATCACCGTTTAATTTCAACTGATGAACAATAATAATCTTGATCAAACAATGGTGGAATAGGCTGGAATCAGATTTCTGCCTTTTAAAACGCTTTTCCATTTTGTATAAACTTCGAAGGAGAAAATAGGGCATGTTTAGGGGAAAATCGATAAAACTCATGAGCAACCGCAAGTGATATAAGAAAACCAAACCATATCTACCCTCACAGGTAACGAACTATTTGAAAATAGCTAACAGATCGTGCCATCTAGGTTTTAGAGCTGTAATGGGCATACCTCTGTCGCAGCTGGTAATCTTCCTTGAAGTGAACAATAATGACCAGGGAACCTCTTCAACCTTTGAGTTTTTAAACCACTTTTGTCCCACCACTGGCAGACCAGTGGCTTGGCTAATAAAATCTTAGTTTAATTCAAGCTGGACATCTCCTATTTTATCTATACAACCATCGAACGTTAGCGTGAATTGTTGAGGGACTGTTAAATTAAAACCCTCAAACTTTTCAACAAAGACCCGCTAGCCATTCCTCTCTAAGTCTTCTCGGGAATTATCAAACGATAACAATGTCTGGACACCAATGGGCTCAATTCTCACTACAGGGGCCATGGATAACAACACAGAATTGACAAGGGGTTTGGCGATAGGGTTTGACAGAACAAGCATAGAGCCATTGCCCTAATCTTCCCCAACACAATGCGAAAAGAGCTCGAAATGGTAGGCAGGGGCGTTAATTCTATGTGTGTGAGGAAAAATCATCGAGATCGAGGCCATGCAAACACATCATACCACGCTGTACTTGGAATGACACCTCGGTGTAATGGTACACATAAAAAACATAACAGTTTAAAACCATCATATGCATATCCACGATTCGATAAAAAAATCAATATATCAAATAAACAATTGAATCAAAGATTTTATAAATCAAAAACCCTATTAACAATAGTCAAATGCTAAATGGGTGGTGGTTTAATACACATGTAACCAAGGTGTGTTCGAGAACAAGGGGTGATAACCATGGAAACAACCATGTTCATAATAAAAATAAGACAAATAGACGATAAACCATATGAACATTAACCCTTTGATGAAATCAGACATGAATTCCAGTTGTGAGTTTTCACGCTTGCAGTCGTGAAAACGAAATTGAAAAGCAGGTACGCAAAAAGCGATGGATAATGGTGTCATTTAATGAGAAAGGTTGTGACGAGTAATGAGAATTCAAAAACCTTGTGTAGGTAGCTTGTAAAATAGAGATTATATTATGGCTGCCAACAATGGCGACACACTGGTAGAAGCAGTTATCTTTGCCAAACGAACAAGTCCAGATTAGGATAATCAGAAAAACTTCAACTCAAAAGCAACCAAGAAACTGTTTGAACATCATTATCAATCATAAAAAATTCCAGTTTGAGATTGCTTGTTATTTTAAAAGACGAAAACTGATGACAATCTGGACAAAAGAGAGTCACAATGTTAAGGTTAAAATCTCCAATACTGTTGACAGAGCCGCTGCTGCCAGCAGGCGTCCATAGCCTCGACAGGGGTGCCATTTAACCCACTCTGATATCTGTATCCTGCCAAGAAGTTCCAGATCAGAATGAAGGACCTTTAAGGTCAAAATATTCCATATCTGAGAATTTTCATATACCTGACATTGCTTTGCTGCCAGCGGGCCTGTTCAGTACCCCGACAAAGTTATCTTGGCATCATGCATGTATTTACCCACTGCCAGCAGACCTGTTCAGTATCCCGATGGGTTTACAAGCACTTCCCACAACTCTCTGAATATTTATTTAGTTTTAAATATATTTAAGCGAGCGGGGTGACGCTAAAAATCCTGATATTTTGGACATATTTTAATAAATTACAGACCTTGAGAGAATTTTTTTAACTGTCCTTCATTAAGATCTAGAGATAGTTTATTAATAAACTGACCTTCCAAGGTAGGGAGACATATCTGAGTTGTTCTCTTAAGGAATAGGGACAGCGTAAGAAGAAATTTTTATGGATTATCGTGAAAAGCTTCAATTACAGTTTGAAATCAAGAAACGCTTTTCAAACAACAAGCTTTCTTTAGCATAGCTGCAAACTTCAGAAAAATATCATAATTGATGTTTTAACAATCTTCAGTAGTCATTTCAGAGGAGAAATTTTTCTGTTCTCTTTTTCTGAAACAGTTCATGATGCAGGTATGTGTGTTTCAAAATAAAAACTAGTAAGCATAAGGGGAGAATCAAAGCAAAACAGCAAAGAAAAATGAAAAGCAAGCAAAACAAAAATATTTACACAGTGTACACGGGATTGTCATCAGGTGAAATACCTCTTTAGAGCTTGGCCATTCACTGGATAGGTGTCTGGCTATCCCTCTAGATTCTGTAATCAGAAGGAGCTGGGACCCAATTTCTCAGCAATCAAGAATGGTCCTACCACAAGTTATGAAACTTTGTATGCTCTCCTTTTCCCTCATGTGGTTTGTCCCATTTCAGGACAAGGTCACCCACCTCAAAATTTCTGTCAGAGGCAGAATTGGAATCAAACCAGCTTTTAACAACGAGTTGATGTTGATCCAATTTCCGTTTTGCTTGAGCCCTCACTTCTTCTAATTTTAACAACGCGTTAATTCAATTATCCAAAGGGGGACAGTCCTCTTGTTGTATTTTCTGCGATAGCTGCAGAGGGAAGGCTAGTTTGTGTATCCATCCAGATGCTTTCTGACAAATTACACACTTGCGACAAAAAGCATGAGCATATTTAAAAAGTGTGGGCCAGTAGTAACCTGCTCTTAATACTTTATGGGCAGTGGTATCTCCACCAAAATGCCCACCAGCTTCTCCTGCGTGCAATTGCAATAAGACCTTTTTTGCTTCATCTTTCTCAAGACAGCGCATTAGTACTCCATCAAAATTTTGACGAAACATAATACCATTAATCAACTGAAAGAAAGCAGATTTTAATCTCAGCGCTCTTCTTTTTGTGGGATCTAGGTGATGGGGAGCTGGCCCATGTTCAAGAAAAAAATTTATATCATCATACCAGGGACTAACAGGGTTTTGTGCAAAACAGATTAAATTTTGGTAGTGTTGTCCTGGATTCGACATATCATTTTCCTCTTGCTGTCCTACAACTGAGTTAGCGACTAATTTGCATAAACCTTTACCTCTCACTATTTGTGCTGGGGTGATTTCTATGTCATACTCTTGCAAGGATGTGATCTAGTTTGCCCTCTTTTAGCCTAGTTCTTTTTGTACTAACAGATTTATGACGACTGGGTAAGGAACAATGATTTTCATCCTAGATTTCAAAAGATAAGATCGGAAGTTCTTTACTACTTTAAAAACAACATAGGCTTGCTAATCTACTGTTGGGTAATTAATTTCTGCCCCTTTGAAGGTTGAGCTCATAAAGGCAATTGGGACTTCATTGTTTTCAACGTTCTTTTGAGTTAGGACAGTGGCCTAAGAGCGGTCAGAAGTGAATGTGTAGAGAGTGAAGTCTTGCAAAAAGTCGGGGCTCATCAGAGAAGGAGCGTCTATTATGGCCTTTTTTATTGAATTAAAAGCTTGGTTTTCTAAAGGTCCCCAATGGTATTGTACATCCTTTTTTATTAGGTTTTGTAATGGTCTCACCATTTCTGAAAAACTGGGGACAAATCTCCTAACAAAGTTTATCTGACCTAAGAAAGATTGCATAGACTTTTTTGACGAGGGAAGGGGGAGTTTCGAAATGACTTGAGTTCTTTCAGGGTCAATAATCATCCCTTCACTTGATACAATAAATCCTAAGAGCTTACCTTGTTCTACTGGGAAGATAGATTTTTTAGGATTCAAATAAATGTCGTACTTACGACATCGCTGTAGAACAGATATTAAATGAGCTAGATGATCAGCTTTGTTTTTCGAGAAGACAGTAACGTCATCTAGGTAAACTACGACAAATTGATTGATTAAGCCTCGAAAAGTGATGTCCATCTCTCTCTGGAAAGTGGCACCAGCATTTATGAGTCCAAAGGGCATCTTCCTATAAGCGTAGGTTCCCCATGGAGTGAGAAAGGTGGTTTTAAGTTGATCTGGAGGGGACATTAGGACTTGGTTATACCCTGAAAAACCATCCAATAAGGATAATCTTTCAGAACTAGATACCTGTTGAAGGATCTGTTCCATAGGTGGGATAGGGTAGTTGTCTTTATCAGACGCTCGATTAAGATTTCGAAAATCGACACATAGTTGGATTTCACCACTCTTCTTCCGGACAGGGACAAGATTAGAGACCCATTGTGTGTGCCTAACTGGGAAGATTATCTTAGTGTTCAGGAGTTTATTTAATTCCTTCTTGACAATTGGTTTGAGTTTTGGATGAATTTTCCTTAACTTTTGTTGAAAAGGTTGGGTTTGGGGTTTCATAGGAATAACGTGTTGTATGATGTTAGGATCAAAGGTTTTTAGGTCGTCGTACGTCCAAGCAAAGACATCTTTGAATTCCTTAAACAATTCAAGAAACGTTGCTTTTTCTTGTTCAGAAAATCCTACCCCTAAATTAATGCACTGTGGGTTGTCTTTAGTTCCCAAGTTTACTTTTTCATGCGTCAAAGAGGAACTATTCATTTTACAGTTCACTGATTTTTGAACTTGTCGTGAAGATCATAAAAATTTTCTAATCTAACTAAAGATTTTGGGATAGAATTTACCATGTCTGATGAAGATTCAGGGGATCTTGGATCTGGTATTACCGTAAAGTCACGAAGATTTTCGTCATAGTACCTTCGTCGATTACTGCGCCCTGGAAAGTTTCTTCCATATGCAGGAAACTTATAATCCATTGATCGTCATCGAAGACTCTCCAATTCATGATGTTGTCAGGGATGGATGGTTTGAACAACAGTTCAACGAAGAATGCATTCGGAGATAAGCCTTCTGCAGGAAAAAGTTTCGAAGCTACATTAGCTAACAAGTCGGCTTCCGAATTATTCAATCTAGGAATAGAATTTATGTTAAATGCAGAAAACTTATTCATCAAATTACATACCTCAGATTGGTATCTTTTAAGGTGCGGAGATAAACAGTGGATAGAATTTTTTACCTGTCTAACCACAATTTCTGAATCGCCAAAGACAGCCAAATTTTGAATGTTCATATCTAGTGCTTTCCTGAGGCCTTGCAATAAAGCCTCATATTCAGCTATGTTGTTTGTACATTCAAACTCTAACCTGCATGCAATCAGAGTTTTGTTACCTGCTGGATCGATAATCATGTAGCCTGCACCAGCTCCTTCCTCGGATTCTGACCTGTCAAAGTAAAGAGACCATATTTGATTTTTGTCGGGTGCATGTGACCATTGGGTAGAAGCTGCTGGCTGCATATATGTCAAAATTTCAGACTGTTGTTCTGGGTTAGTGATAGTGGAAGTTTCAGCCATGAAATTGCCAAAAAAGGTATCCATCCCTTGTATTTCGGGTGAATCGGTAGAAAATGTAAATGGCTCATTGGGATCATTTAAATCTGTCACTGTGAACTTTAGGTAACGTTCACGATTTACCTTGATTCTATTGGCCTTTCCATTCTCGGGCAACCACAAGTGGGACCAATCCATCACAAAATAGTCATGTAGTTGTTCTGACCAGTCTCTGCTTAAAAACAAACCATAAATTTCTGGAATATCTACAACAATAATATCAATCACTTGATGAACTTTAGGATTAGACGACAATATTATAAGCACATTTTTCAATTCGTCTATAACTTTAACACTAGTTCGATCAAGCTGGATGATCTTCAAGGTGGATGGTTGAAATTCAACATTAATCTTCTGACACACAGACCACGACATTACGTTAGATGATGCTCTTGAATCTACCATACAGTTGTGCACGTTCCTATTGAAGATTTCAAAATTTAATAAAAACAGAGGGACATTTCTGCGAGTACTAATGGTGGAAGCTTGTTGCTTTTTACTCGCAGCCTCTAAAACTAATTTATCTACATTTGTTACATTATTTACAGGAAGGTCTCTTTTCTCGTGAGAATCAGAAGTAGTCTTGACGGAGGCCTTCTGAGGAACTTTGGGGTTGTTCTGAAAACATTTGTTACTGCTTGGATTGCCATTTTTGTTGTTCTCTGCAATATTTTGTAGCATTTTTTGTAGAAGAAACGAGAATTTTAATAATTCATAAACATAAATATTAGCCCTTAACTTTTTTAGATCTTCAACCAAATCATAATCTAAGCTTGGGTTTACATAATTCTGTTTAGTCTCAGTTGGTTTAGACTGTTTTGGGGGCAAAGTCGTAGTGATTTCATAAGAAGGCTTGTTTGTTGTCTTACTCCTAGTATTGTAAGGATGTACTGTTTCGAAATTAGCTTGAAAAATACTATCCGAGAAATGTCCAAAAATGTTCAGAGACGATTCATCATCTTCTACTGTCTCTTGTTCTGCTACTTCCTTAGGGATCTCAGGAGGCATCAAGTTATCTTGTGCTTCTAGAATCGTTTGAATAGAAAATTGCAGTTTTTCTAGATTTAGGCCTTCAGTATTTGAATTAGGTCGGTTGGTGGGAAAAGGATTTCTAAACGGGGGTTTGTAAGGCCCTTAGCTCGAAGAAGCTTCTTCAGCCATCCTTTTCAAATCTATAACTTGATTGGACATTTTTTGAACGACTTTATGTAAGTTTTCTAAATCTGAGCTTTGAGGTTGTGTTTTGTTTTGGGAAGGTCTAGGGAGGATTTTGATTTTCTTTTTGGAAGATGACCTAGTCTCTATTTCGTTGCTAGTAGTGTCTTTTAAGCTGAGGATGTCTTTCTCGATCTGACTGGCCTCTTCGAAGGCTTCTAACAACGTGGCTTTCTTAGATCTCTTTACCCAAATGGCTATGCTTTGATGTAAGGCTTTTGTATAATATTCTATGATAAGATTCTTGACAGGCATCAAATCCGTAGGGATTCGATTCTTTAGTGTTAAGAAAATTTGATTAAAGTCTTTGATATTCTCTTTGAGGTTCATTCTTAAACTAGAAAGTTCCATGACTAGAACTTCTGGGGACTTGTCGTCTCCAAACTTCTCAAGAAAACAGGATTCAAACTTCTCCCATGACACGATGGTATGGGGTTGTTGGGCAAAGTACTAGGTAGAGGCATTGCCCTCATAGGTGTAGGGAAACAATCTACAGACTATGTCTTCGTGCTCGACACTACAGAGTCTAATGGCTAACATAAACTTTTTGATGTGATCTTCGGCGATTTGTTTAGATTCCGGGTCAAATTTAGGCAGCCACTTCTCCGGGTGTTTGGGTAAGGGATGTTGAGGTCCAGGTATGGCCACTGTATCTTGGTCGAGCCAGGGTCTGGCAGGATTGTTCTAGTTGGACATAGGTGTGGTTGGTGTTGAAGGTTGGGATGAGGAATTACCTTTGTCAGAAGACTCTTCTCCATAAGAAGAAGGAGATGAAGGAGGTGGTGATGGTGGTATACTAGATCCTCTTGCTGCAGGAGTGAGGATTGGATCTGTAGGGTTTAAAGTAAGGTCAGTGCCTCCAAGTTGTTCTCTGATATCAGAGAAGTCTAATGGTTGGTCCAAAGGTTGGTTTGGTTGTCTTAAACGGGTGAAGGTACTATGTGTTCTTATGACAGATTGGCGGACAATCTCTTGTATGTCACCACCCATAGGATTTGGGGTTATTGGTTCAACTGTGATCCGTAGATCGTCGTTTGATGTGGTTGTTGTTTGAGGGACAATGTTGTTGTTTGAATGACTTCTAGTCACTATAGGTGAGCGGGTAGGTGGTGGAGGAGTCTTATGACCACCTTGTGCCATTAATAATTTCCAGGCCCTCCTTCTAGCGCCATTTGTTGACGGGCGAAATTGACTGCTCGTCAACTGGAGGAGTGAATTTGGTTCGGGGTTGAATACTTAACCCAAGTCATTTGGATTAATCCACTCTGACAGGTTTAGCAGCTCCATTAGCAGATCTAAGTCCTAATAAAGTGAAAAACAAAACTAAAGAAGATAACTTAATAATAAAGAAAACACTCGCTGAAAACTAGATACAAATATACAATATACTTACAGTTCACTAACTAATATTTACAAAATAGCTCTACTTATTATATGTACAATATGATTATATCTTTGATATATGTATAACATTTACAGAATGCAAATTTTGATCTAAATCTGCGAAACTCAAATATGGATTGATTTATGACAACAAAACTATCATTCAGTCTTTTTGATTTTTTATAACTTTTATAAACAAGAAACGAAATAGCTAACTTGTCTAATTGAAAACAGAAATGAACAGTAAAATGTGTTTAGATTACAGGGAATTTCTATATTAATTAAACTAATAAAATAAAACTAGCAAACTAACCTGTAATCGCATCTATTCGTCCTGTGCATAGCATCTAATTTTGTTGTTTGATGAGGCCAACCCGCACCAGATCTTACCAATGCTTCTCGTAAACGCAAAGCAGTAATGATTGAATGCTAATGACAGAACATGTAAGAGATGTAGCAACAACAATTTTATAATTTGACAAATGATCACATTAAGATAAATCTAGCTGTAAAAATTTGCATATAACTGCTCATTGAATAAAGAAGATTAACCTTCTAACCATCAAATTTGAACAGAGTAATTGCTGTATATAATATGAGAGACATAAAACAGGGACATCATATAAATTCCATCACATCAATCTATAATAAACCATGATATCTAAAGTAGTCACAATTTAATTACAAATCCAAATGAGCAAAACTTGAACAAAAATACGATATATCGAAGCTAAAGCTGTATCAATATCAACTTCCATTCAAGTATGTCAATCATAAATCCATAGTTTCTTCTCCCAGGCAGCAATGGTCCTTAGTTTACAAAACAATACATTTATATAGGCTACAGGATCAAAACGTTTCCTGTGGATATCATCAAATTTGTTCCAAAAATTGTGGGGGATGCAACCTCCCAGATTCTACTTAACAGCCTATTCTAAAACAACATAAAGAAATAGCATGTTGAGAGATGCCACCAGTGGTTCAAATCTTCTTTAGAAATCGTATGTACCTGAAAACACATAAGAATAAACAATTTCAGATTGCATTTTGGTTGTAAAAACAAGAAATTCGAATTTTAGTAACTAGCTACAGAATCTCACGATTCTGTAGCTAGTTATAATCATAACTAGAATCATATTTTATTCAATCAATCAAAATAGACTAGATGTAATCTGTGCAAACAAATCATGTATTCTAATTAGAAAAAAAAACAAAATCATCCTAAATTTATTTTTAAACACCATACCTCAGATTAAGGGATTTGTCTTAATCAAGCAATTTTCGAATTCACAATGGTAGTCGTTGCTTCCACGTTCTTAAAAACAACAGACCCTGTGGTTTTTTGTCATTTATCATTGGTTTGGGGTACAGATTGTAGTCTTCCATTCTCTTTCATTAGAAAATTCACCTGGTCTTCCAAGGATTTGATCTAAGACTGAAGTAAAGGCACATCTCTGTAATACCTATCGAGCCATGACTGACATTCGTTGCATTGCAGATGAATAGACTGTGTGTTAGCAGTGATGGTGTTAACAGGTGGGGAATTTTCCATTTGACCTGTAGGTTCACTGTTGATTTTGATTCCAGGGAAGTCAGGGTTGTCTTTAAGACACAGTGGAAGGTTTGTAACATAATCATAGGGTTTACCAGAGCAAAGTCCATACGAATATGGATATTCTTCAGTTAGAAACCTTTCAATTTCTGAATCGGAATCCTCGCTTAGAACAATTGTTGTTTGGTCTGCACATGTCTTAGGTTTATTTCGGGCACATTGTAAAACCCAACGTGCGGCCCTTTTACCCTTATAATTGATATCAACATTGCCTTTACACTTTTTCTTTGCAAACTTTTTAACAGACTTAACACCACCTTTGGGATGCGAATCTGGTAGAGTGTCGGGTTGGGTAGTGTCAGCATAGGTTGAGGATTCCACATTAGAAATAGGATCACAGAGCGAAGGAGGAGGAATGGTAGGCTCGACGAGGGTTTATGTGACGAAAAACTTGTCAACCTGTCCTATTTCTCTGCTAGCAAAACCATTTCTTAACAGGAAGGCATCCCAACAATCACCGTTTAATTTCAATTGATGAAAAATAATAATATTGATCAAACAATGGTGGAATAGGCTGGAATCATATTTCTTCCTTTTAAAACGCTTTGCCATTTTGTATAAACTTCGAAGGAGAAAATAGGGCATGTTTAGGGGAAATTCGATAAAACTCATGAGCAACTGCAATTGATATAAGAAAACCAAACCATATCTACCCTCACAGGTAACGAACTATTTGACAATAGATAACAGATCATCCCATCTAGGTTTTAGAGCTGTAACGGGCATACCTCTGTCGCAGCTAGTAATCTTCCTTGAGGTGAACAATAATGACTAGGGAACCTCTTCAACCTTTGAGTTTTTAAACCACTTTTGTCCCACCGCTGGTAGACCGGTGGCTTGGCTAATAAAATCTTCGTTTAATTCAAGCTGGACATCTCCTATTTTATCTTTGCAACCATCGAATGTTAGCGCGAATTTTTGAGCAACTATTAAATTAAACCCTCAAACTTTTCAACAAAGACCCACCAGCCATTCCTCTCTAAGTATTATCGGGCATTATCAAACGATAACAATGTCTGGACACTGTTGGGCTCAATTCTCACTACAGGGGCCATGGCTAACAGCACAGAATCGACAAGGGGTTCGACGATAGGGTTTGACAGAACAAGCAGAGATCCATTGCCCTGAGCTTCCCCAACACAATGCAAAAAGAGCTCGAAATGGTAGGAAGGAGCGTTAATGCTATGCGTGTGAGGAAAAATTGTATAGATCGAGGCCATGAAAACACATCATACCACGTTGTACTTGGAATAACACCTCGGTGTAATGGTACACATAAAAATTATAACAGTTTAA
This sequence comes from Picea glauca, assembly GCA_000966675.3. Classification (NCBI taxonomy): domain Eukaryota; kingdom Viridiplantae; phylum Streptophyta; class Pinopsida; order Pinales; family Pinaceae; genus Picea; species Picea glauca. The sequence continues at coordinate 56,874 of JZKD02S1834922.1, read as the reverse complement.
AGCCATCATATGCATATCCACGATTCGATCAAAAAATCAATATATCAAATAAACAATTGAATCAAAGATTTATAAATAAAAAACCCTATTAAAAATAGTCAAATGCTAAATGGGTGGTGGTTTAATACACATGTAACCAAGGTGTGTTCGAGAACAAGGGGTGATAACCATGGAAACAACCATGTTCATAATAAAAATAAGACAAATAGACAATAAACCATATGAACATTAACCCTTTGATGAAATCAGACATGAATTCCATCTGTGAGTTTTCACGCTTACAGTCATGAAAATGAAATCGAAAAGCAGGTACGCAGAAAGCGACGGATAATGGTGTCATTTAATGAGAAAGGTTGCGACAAGTAATGAGAATTCAAAAACCCTGTGTAGGAAGCTTGTAAAATGGAGATTATATTATGGCTTCCAACACTTCGCACATGGTCTTTTGGGTAACTTCAACCAGTGTACCTTACTTCACAGCTTACTGCTTGTGCTGAGAATCGTGGTGTCATTAAAGTTTGGCATTGTGTCCAGTATATAATATTTCTTTTATGTGCCCCCCACCATATTTTTGGATTAGCTTTCAGGGCCTCGTCCATTGCCAACAGCCTCTTCTGTGTTTGTACATTTGTTTCAAAATCGGATAGGAAGGTTTCTAAAGGGTTCAAACCATCAAATGTGGGTAAGTTACTCACTATTGTGCCGATCTAGCGAACTTCTCTGGTTAATCTAGCACATCTTCTGGTAGGTACTTCATACATCTAGTTCTACCAGTTCTCCAACGCTTCTTCTGAATATGATGAAAACACAATGTCACTTCACCAACTTAGATTCTCATCGGCTATAAGGTTGATGTAATCTTGTTGTCTGGCTTTTAGTTTGTAGATGTTTTCCATTTCGTATGTGTGGTCTTCTTCTCTGATGGGCTCTGTGTATTGTAGACCTTCATCTAAATCTAAGGGTGCAATGACCCGAAGGCCATCTCTTTCAAAGGTCATGCATATTTTCTTCAAATCACCTACAGTGGAATTGTTAAAGGCCCAATCAATTCCTAACAGTGTAGGGTAAGGGAAACTGTCATCAACTATCTCAATTACCTCAAAATCTGCAAATGTTCTTACCCCGTCAATGTCCACAGGGACATGCTCCAATCGTTCGAATGGGCTGAAAGATTGTTGATTAGCCATCCTAAGTCTCATAGGGAAATATATCAACCTCAATTTTCCCATTAGTGCCCAAGATTTCTTCGTCATGACATTGACCTCCAACCCTAAGTCGAGGACCACATAGTCTATATCATATTCTCCTATTTGAGCATTCAAGTGTAATTCTTTATTTTTCCTTCTCTTCTTAACAATTTGGTGTACTTCCCTATTCAGTAAAGGGTCTATATTTCGGATCTCATACTGCCTGATTAAGTTCTGTAGCTCTTGCACAACATTTTCATCCTGAATCAACTTAATACAAGTGTATAAAAATTTGATGAGGTTACTTACCTCTTTTCCTTCTTTTGGCGAAATCGATTGATCAAATGACTAAGGCATCCCATATTCTCTTATTTATGGTCGTGTCTTTGAGGAAGAACCTTGATCTTCTTTGAACTCTTACCTTTCGTCCTCAAAGAGTTGTCTTTCTTTCTTCACATCAAAATTTTGGGTCTTCTCTGCAGCTTTCCTGATACCTAAGTCTTTTGTGATCTTTCCTTGGGTCATTCTATCCTCTCTTGTAGAAGCACCTCCTCGAGTGATAAAAATGACTCTAGGGTCTTCTCCGTGAGGTTCAGCATATATCAGTTGTACTTGTGGATTCTGCTAGGGTCCTCGTCTTTCCTGAATCTTAGCTAGTAGCACAGGGCAGTCCTCAATGACATGCTCAAAGGAGTTGCAATAACTGCAAGTGGTGCAATGGTTATGAAGGTCCCTTGCTAGATTTCCTAGATGCACGTAGTTATAACAGATTATTTGTCCTCAGTCTCGACCCATACCTCCTCCTCGTCCTCATCTTATGAATCCACCGCGAGGATTGAAGTTTCCTCTTCCTAGGGAGTTATATTGCGTAGTGTTTCCTTCTTGATGTAATTCACCTTGGATCTTGTATATATCCCTCGATCTTTCATGCATGAGATCATAATCTCTACAATCTCTATCATCATGCCCTACTGATTTATAGAATGTGCAATACAATTTTTTGGGTGTCGGAACGTATTTCTGCATGTAATAGCACTCACCAAGGCAATATCGATTTCTACATACTTCGCACCAAGGTAATGTGACTTGCTTCAACGGGCTCGACGCCCTAGAGGCCAAATATTCGTGAAATAGGGAACAGTGCTCCTTGTCATGGCATTCTGATTTGCATCTGATACACCATATGTCTTCCCTTTTGTCTTTTCCCTTGTACTTCTTCATGTCTTCAACCTACAAAGACAAACTAGTTAACTAACTCACGATCTGCCTCATACTTGAGATGGATTCTCCCATAGGGGCTAATTCAAGATTCATGGTGATATCCAATGCTTCCACCTGTGAAGAAATCTTCTATTGCATCAGATGAACTTTGATATGTGGTAAAAGGGAAGTGATGAACCATTCTTTGTTCCGCTCATCTGGGATCTTAAAGGTCAATCTTCCTGTTAAGGTCTTGAATCTATGATCAAACTCCCAAACAGGTTCGGCTATCTTTTGCTTGATCTCTTTTAGCTCTGTAATACATTGGGACTCCGACTTAGGTTTCTTAAACTCTGCAATCAGTGCATTCTTGATTTCATTCAGTGGCTTTGGTTGTGCAAGTCCTTGGACAAGCTTCATGTACCAGCTCAACACGTGATCCCTCAGTGTAGTGCTAAACTGGTTTCTTTTAACAGCTTCATCGGTAACATTTCTAATGTTCCATATGGCCTCACACAGGAACCAGTGCTGATCAGGATCTTCAGATCCATCCCCTCTAAATATAGGGAGCCTCATCTCATCTTCCATGGAGCTGCCTAGGTTTCCTGTCTGAGTAGATGTTGAACTGCTAGTAATAGTACTCTATGGAAACTGGTGATTCTGACTATTCTGATTACTTAGCACTGTTGAAAAAATAGGAGGGTTACTAGTACTTACTTTAGTGGTTTTCATAGTTCCTGAGGTTTCTGGCTCGTTCTGGTGAAGTTCTTTAGCTTCCCCTTCTTCTGCTCTAGTGGGTTCTGAATGTTCTTTGCCTGTCAGATCTGCCTCTTCTCCACTGTAGAAACCCTCTTCCCTGTAGTTTTTCTTAAACAAGTTCTCAAGGTGAACTTCTGAGAATACTCTCACACTGCACGTATGTCCATCTTCTATGTCATTGTCGCTATCCGAATTCTTGAACATTATCCTTTTCAAATCTTCTCGATCTACTGTATCTTCAAGACGTTCTTTTCATGCAACAACATCTTTATTCTCAGCTTCATAAATGAAAAAAAATTCCTCTAGGTCCTTTGAAAAGTATCTCTCGGATTGGCTATACGATTCTACTCTATCAACAACAAACTCAGTGATATACCCTCCAATGGTACTATCAAACCGATGATCTACTGCTCGGGATACAACGTTATCGACTCTTTTGACCTTCTAGATCATCATCGACGTCCAAACCATAGGAGGTCTAGATCTGATCTCGAATTGGGTATCTAATAGTATAGCTAGCCACTCATACATCTCCTGATGGATTCCTCCAAAGAAGATCTCGTGTATATTGGTAAAGTATATTTATCCAACCAATCCTCTATACTAAGATTAGGGTTTTTCTTCTGGGCTTCAACGAAGTCCTTCTCTTGATCCTCTATCCACTTTTGAGTCTTTGTCTTCGATGGAAACCACCTTGAAATTCCCTCAAGAAGAATCTTGTCCTGGAAACAGAACCATTTGTTGGCACAAGGGTAGACCCAAGGGTCACTCCAAGAGTGCACCAACAAGCCCTAGCTACTGGCCCTTTCGGAAAAGCCTGCGAAGAAGATGCAGTCTCACCCAAAGAAGCTATGAGGGAGTTGCAAGATAGAGATGCCTACAAATAGGGGAATATCAAGTGGATCTAGTACAAAAGAAACACAGCATGCATCTATCACTTATTTAGATAGATCTATCCTTCATAGCTATAGATCTGATCTAACACAGCAATGAAAAAAAATATATAACAACAACAGAGATCAAAGTATCAATCACACACACAACACAAAATATATGTGGTTCACCCTCTCTCTAGGGCTATGACCACATAACTGTGCTTATGATTTATTAAGATAAAGCATACAGTTCTTTTATGTGCTCTCAGCTAGCAGATCTTGTTAATGTTTATGCCATTATTATAGTTCTTTGAATTTCAATAGATAAGAGCATCATAAGAACAAGATCATTGAGAAATTCACATTCACAAGAGACACAACATTTATCCTGGGAAACCCCCTAGGGGAAGAAAACCCAACAAAAAATTCCTTATCATAAATTGCTAATACAATGTTCAAGAGATAACTCAAACCAATACAGATTGTCCTCTCCAAGAGATGTGCCACTCTTCTTCTCCTCTCTCCAACTGGTAATTGTAGCTTGCCTCATAAGAGAATGAGCAAGTGAGTTGTTTGTTAGAAGTGAGGCGCTAGCCTCCTATATATACAAGATTGGCACGTGTGAAAGGGTTTCACTGGCAGGGCCGACCTCTCACTCTGGGTGGGTAAACCCACCTTTAGATTAATTACGGGTCTCAATAATAACTGTTGGGGCCAACTTCTTATTCTACCCATTATAATTGTTCGATGACCAATCCGCAAAAGGGGATTTGGTCCTAATACAATTACCGACATGATTAATCCACAATGGGGATAAATCCTAATAATAAAATAACAATAATAATAAGAATTCTCTTCGCAGTTACATTATTTCAACACTCGCCCTTAACAAGAAGGTTATTCTTCATCAGCATCAGGCGAGAGAGGTCTGCATCATCAGTGGCATCAGGAGGACAGTATCATCAATATCATCTTTAAACATTGGCTAGCCATGAGCGACAAATCTTGCTTTATATTTCTCAATACTTCCATCAGCAGGATGTTTTATTTTGAAGAGCCATTTTGATGATACCACATCCTTACTTTTTGGTCTAGGAACTATTTTCCATACATCATTCTTTAT
>JZKD02S1834922.1:23306-38924 GCA_000966675.3 Picea glauca | reverse complement strand
TTCATCTATGGTATCTCCAATAGCTTCTATTTGTTCTTTGAATTCTGAGATTCTGGAGAAATATTCCTGAATCATTTCTCCTTTCTGCATCCTTGTATTCTTCAGTTGGGTTCTGAGATTCATCTTTCGTTTTATGTTCTTTCCTTCATATAATCTGGTCAAGGCATCAAACATTTATTTCGGGGTCTTCTTAGATGACACATAAGGTATCAAATGATCTTTGATTGAATCTGCAATGATTCTTTTGGCCCTTATTGTGTCCTTTTGATGCTTTGCCTTTTCTGCAGCATCTTCGGGTTCTGGTAATTCTTCCTTGATGAATCTTGCTAGATCATTCTCTGCAAGAATGAGGCCAATCCTATACTTCCAAGCACGGAAGTTTTCCACTCCTTCTAACTTGTCAACAAGCTTAATGCTTGCAGACATCTTTACCTGGAGCTAGGAAAATGACCAAAAAATGAAAGTGCTCAAAATCAAAATTTGAACTTACCAGGAGATGCGCTTGGCTGAGGCGAGTTTCCTGGTGTGTTTGGATCTGAGAAAATCCAACTTTTTCCCCTTCAAATCTGACCTACATATTTCTGGACTGCTGCTTCTGGTACCTCTGGTACTCTAGTACTTCTGGTACTTCTGGTACTGGTTTTCTGGTACTTTATGGTACTTTGTGAAACTAGGGTTTCACTTTCTGGGAGATCCAGCCACTGAAAAGGTGCGCTGATGATGCCAAATTGATCCTTAGGGGAGGGCACAAGTTTCTAGATAGTTTTAAGGCTGAATAGATTCACTTTTGAAAAACCCTAATTTGCAGGTACTGCAATAGTGACATTTTTCCTCTTGTGAAATGTGCTTCCTTCAACTTGGCTCTAATACCATGTTAATGTTTAAGCCATTATTATAGATGTTTTCATTTCATTAGATAACAATAGCATAATCCAAGATCACTGAAAAATACACAATCACAAGAGACACAGCATTTATCCTGGGAAACCCTCTAGGGGAAGAAAACCCAGCAAAACTTCCTTAATATAGATAGCCAATACAATGCCAAGAGATCTCTATGCTAAAACAGAAAGTCCTCTCCCAAGATATGCGCCACTCTCTCTCTCCTTTGCCGGTAATAAATCAAAACTTGTCTCTCAAACTGAGCAAGTGAGTTATGTCCAAATGAGGTGCTAGCCTCCTTTATTTATACAAGTCTGGAACATGTGAAGTGTCTCTTCACTGGCAGGGCCGACTTCTTCAACTGGGTGGGTAAACCCACCTTTATTATATTTTTGGGTCTTCTTATTAACTGCTGGGGCCAACTTATTATTCTGCTTATTATAATTGTTTGTTGACCAATCCGCAAAAGGGGATTTCGTCCTATTACAATAACCGACATGATCAATCCACAATAGGGATTGATCCTATGAATAATATATCAATAATAATAAGAATATTCTTTACAATTACAATATTTCAACATGTTTACCTTCCTAGGATCATCATCATCAGCAGCATTGATGTTGTAGCAGCTCTGCAATTTCTAGAGAGGTGCAGTCCATTCTTCCTCTTCTTGTTCCATAGGGAGGCTAGATGCCTCTTCAAATACCTTCTGTCTCACAATATGCAATGCTTGATCTACTGACGGATATTGACTCTCAAATAAAAAGGTGGTTACAAAATTCTGAGTCATACCTTTCCAATTTGTGGTGATGAGGCACAACTCTGCTTGAAGGTACTAGTTGATAGGGGTCGTGTCTAGTGTCTTAATGAATCTGTGCACCCATTGTTCTCAAGGAATTTCACTTTAGGCCTCTTCACAACTTTGCACATGGTATTTTGGGCAACTTCAACCAGTGTACCTTACTTCACAACTTACTTCTTGTGCTGAGAATCGTGTTGTCATTAAAGTTCGGCATTGTGTCTAGTCTGTAATATTGATTTTATGTGTCCCCCACCATCTTGTTGGATTATCTTTTAGGACCTCATCCATTGCCAATAGCCTCTGTTGTGTTGGTACATTTGTTTCAAAATCAGATAGGAAGGTTTCTAAAGGGTTCAAACCATCAAATGTGGGTAAGTTACTCACTATTGTGTCGATCCAGCGAACTTCTTTGGTTAATCTAGCACATCTTCTGGTAGATACTTCATACATCTAGTTCTACCAGTTCTCCAGCGCTTCTTCTGAATATGATGAACACACGATGTCACTTCGCCAGCTTAGATTTCCATCGGCTGTAGGGTTGATGTAATCTTTCTTTCTAGTTGTTAGTTTGTAAATGTTTTCCAATTCGTATGTGTGGTCTTCTTCTCTGATGGGCTATGTGTATTGCAGACCTTCATCTAAATCTAAGGGTGCAATTACCTGAAGGCCATCTCTTTCAAAGGTCATGCATCTTTTCTTCAAATCAACTACAGTGGAATTGTTAAAGGCCCAATCAATTCCTAACAGTGCAGGGTAAGGGAAATTGTCATCAACTATCTCAATTACCTCAAAATCTGCAAATGTTCTTACCCCGTTGATGTCCACAGGGACATGCTCCAATCGTTCGAATGGGCTGAAAGCTTGCTGATTAGCCATCCTAAGTCTCATAGGGGAATATATCAACCTCATTTTTCCCATTAGTTCCCATGTTTTCTTCGTCATGACATTGACCTCCGACCCTAAGTCGAGGACCACATAGTCTATATCATTGTCTCCTATTTGAGCATTCAAGTGTAAATCTTTATTTCTCCTTCTCTTCTTACCAATTTTGTGTACTTCCCTATTCAGTAAGGGGTCTATCATTCCTATCTTGTACTACATGATTAAGTTCTGTAGCTCTTTCACAACATTTTCATCCTGAATCAACTTAATACAAGTGTATAAAAATTCGATGAGCTTACTTACCTCTTTTCCTTCTTTTGGCGAAATTGTCTGATCAAATGCCTGATGCATCCCATATAATATTATTTCTGGTCATGTCTTTGAGGAAGAACCTTGATCTTCTTTGAACTCTTACCTTTCTTCCTCAAAGATTTGTCTTTCTTTCTTCACATCAAAATTTTGGGTCTTCTCTGTAGCTTTCCTGATACCTGAGTCTTCTGTGATCTTTCCTTGGGTCATTCTATCCTCTCTTGTAGAAGAACCTCCTCAAGTGATAACAACAACTCTAGGGTCTTCTCTGTGAGGTTCAGCATATATCATTTGTACTTTTGGATTATGTTGGGGTCCTCGTCTTTCCTAAAGCTTAGCTAGCAGCACAGGGTAGTCCTCAATGACATGCTCGAAAGAGTTGCAATAACTACAAGTGGTGCAAGAGTTTTGAAATTCCCTTGCTAGATGTCCTGTATGTGCATAGTTATAACAGATTATTTGTCCTTGGCCTTGGCCCATACCTCTTCCTCATCCTCATCCTCTGAATCCACCGCAAGGATTGAAGTTTCCCCTTCCTGTGGATTTATACTGCGTAGTGTTTCCTTCTTGATGTACTTCACCTTGGATCTTGTATATATCCCTCGATCTTTCATGCATGAGATCATAAGCTCTACAATCTCTATCATCATTCCCTACTAATTTACAGAATGTGCAATACAAGTTTTTGGGTGTCGGAACGTATTTATGCATGTAATAGAACTCACCAGGGTGATGTCTATTTCTGCATACTTCGCACCAGGGTAATGTGACTTGCTTCAATAGGCTTGGCACCGCAGAGGCCAAATATTTATGAAATAGGGGACAGTGCTCCTTGTCACGGCCTTCTGATTTTCATATGATACACCATATGTCTTCCCTTTTGTATTTTCCCTTGTCCTTCTTCATGTCTTCAACCTGCAAAGACAGACTAGTTAACTGACTCATGATCTAGCTCATACCTGAGCTGGATTCTCCCATAACGGTTGATTCAAGCTTCATGGCGATCTCCAATGCTTCCACATGTGAAGCAATCTTCTGTTGCATCATGGGAACTCTGATATGTGGTAAAATGGAAGTGATGAACCATTCTTTGTTCTGCTCATCTGGGATCTTAAGGTCAATCTTCCTGTTAGGGTCTTGAATCTCTGATCGAACTCCCAAACAGGTTCGACTACCTTTTGCTTGATCTCTTTCAGCTATGTAATACATTGGAACTCCGACTTAGGTTTATTAAACTCTGCAATTAGTGCATTCTTTATTTCATTCAGTGGCTTTGGTTGTGCAAGTCCTTGGACAAGCTTCATGTACCAGCTCAATGCACGATCCCTCAATGTAGTGCTAAACTGGTTTCTTTTAACATCTTCATCAGTAACATTTTTAATGTTCCATACAGCCTCACATAGGAACCAGTGTTCATCATGATCTTCAGATCCATCCCCTCTAAATATAGGGAGCCTCATCTCATCTGCCATGGAGCTGCCTAGGTTTCTTGTTTGAGTAGAGGTTGAACTACTAGTAATAGTACTCTGTCGACTCTAGTGATTCTGACTATTCTGATTACTTAGTACTATTGAGGTAATAGGAGGGTTACTAGTACTTACTTCAGTGGTCTTCACAGTTCCTGAGGTTTTTGGCTCATTCTGGTGAAGTTCTTTAGCTTCCCCTTCTTCTGATGTGGTGTGTTCTGAATGTTCTTCGTCTGTCAGATCTACCTCTTCTCCACTGTAGAAACCCTCTTCCCCGTAGTTTTTCTTAAATAGGTTCTCAAGGTGAACCCCTTAGAATACTCTCCCACTACACATATGTCCAGCTTCTGTGTCACTGTCGTTGTTTGAATTCTTGAACATTAGCCTTTTCAAACCCTCTCAATCTACTATATCTTCAAGACGTTCTTTTCATGCAACAACATCTTGATTCTCAGCTTCATAAAATGCAAAAATTTTCCTATGGGTCCTTTGAAAAAGTATCTCTCATCTTGGCTATATGATTCTACTCTATCAATAACAAAATCGATGATATACCCTCCAATGTTACTATCAAACCAATGATCTACTTCTCGGGATACAACATTATCGACTCTTTTGACCTTCTGGATCAGCGTTGACGTCCAAACCATAGGAGGTCTAGATCTGATCTCAAACTGGGTATCTGCTAGTCTAGCTATCCACTCATACAGCTTCCGGTTTATTCCTTCAAAGAAGATCTCGTGTATATCGGTAAAGTATATTTCTCCAACCAATCCTTTGTACTAAGATTAGGGTTCTTCTTCTGGGCTTCAATGAAGTCCTTCTCTTGATCCTCTATCCACTTTTGAGTCTCTGTCTTCGATGGAAACCACCTTGACATTCCCTCAAGAAGATTCATATCCTGGCAACAGAACCATTTGTTGGCACAGGGGCAGACCCAACGTTCACTCCAAGAGAACACCAACAAGCCCTAGCTACTGGCCCTTTCGGCAACACCTACGAAGCAGATGCAGTCTCACCCAAATAAACTATGAGGCAGTTGCAGGATAGAGATATCTACAACCAGGGGAATATCAAGTGGATCTAGTACAACAACAACACAACATGCATCTATCACTTATTAAGATAGATCTATCCTTCACAGTTATAGATCTGATCTAACACAGCAATGCAAATACAAATATAATAGCAACAGAGATCAAAGTATCAATCACACACACAACACAAAATATATGTGGTTCACCCTCTCTCTAGGGCTACATCCACACAATTATGCTTACGATTTATTAAGATAAAGCATATAGTTCTTGTCTGCGCTCTCAGCTAACAAATCTTCCTTCTCTTCTCTCTTTCCCTCCCCTTCCTGCACACCCAGCTACAAGACTTGACCTTCATACACAGCTGAAGATATTGCAATACCTGAAGGCTCTCTCTCTCTCAGCACTTCTCTCTCACAATACAATAATCTCTCACACACTACTATAGTTAGATCAACAATAATATCATACCCCTCTGACCCAGGTCCTCTTGACCTTTATTTATACATTACAATACCTCATTGACAACCTTAAGCCGAAACCTAGGTTCCAAAACCCTAGATACCAAAACCCTAGGTGTCTAAAACCTTAGGTCAACTTGACCCACTTTTTCTGGGCTTCGTCGGCTTGTCTTTCCTTCCTTCTTGCGTGGTGCTCCAAAGCATCCAACGGTGGATTTTTCCGCTTGATGATTTGTCCTCGATCCATATTCCTTGTTGATATTTCATCCTCGATCTCCTCATCCCATGGCTTGCATTTCCATACTTCGCTCCATCTTTTATGCTCTTTTTATCACTTCGACCCAGTGACAGTGACTGTGTCTCACGCGAAGTTCGATTTTCACCTTTTCTTCATTATTCTTCGCTTCCTTCCATAACCAAGGGCCAATAATTGGTTAGGACTATACGAAGTAAGATCAGTCACAGAGGGAGGATTTGTACAGTTGAAAGACTTATCAGATGATGAAATCAGAGGGATGATCAATGGGAGTCGGTTGAAGCTGTACAACGATAGTCGACCACCCACCGCAGAGTAAAGAAAAAAAATAGAATTTCAAACAGTACCAATAGAGGCATAGTGCACCAAAAGAATAAGGATTACACACACTTAGGAATACAAACACAGCAAGGACAGGCTAATGACAAGGTCACGATGGAAATAAGCGGGGAAAGAAAAGATGGCAAAAGCAGTACGAAACGATGAAGTTATATGGAATTCAATGACGGAAAGGATCGATGGGACGCCACATTAATCACACCATTTGGGGATGAAAAGGGAGAGTAATGGAAAGTACAAAGGAATCGGAGGTGCATTGAACCCATAATTAAGGTAGTGTCCTCGACAAGCTTCATGCAAGAGCCATACAACACACGGACGCGGGAGCAAAGAGTCTAATTGCGAAAAGAGAACATACAGAGAGAGATAGAAGCTAAGGAGCATAGAGTAGAGTTCACAGAGGTCGCAGATACCATTCAAACTCAGCAAACGTTCGACACTCACCACCATGGTACCACCAAAGCAAGCAAAAGCAAGCCAGACTGCCAGACAGCCCAGAGTAAGAACTAGGTCACGGGTAAAATTAGAAGAAGGAGAACAACAATCGTCAGAGATCATCAATGTCGATGAAATCCCATCACTAGATATGACACCGGTGAACTCCACGCCCGTGGTGGAAGAAACCCAACAACCAACACCAGAGGGCATGAACATAGATACACCGACAGAGGCACAGGATCAACAGATCAAGGATGCAGAAACCATGAAGGAGGCGGAACCAGAGAACATCGAAGCAGCTCTGAGATTCAATGGAACGATGACGAATCAGGAAGAAGCAGTCGAGCCAGATGAGTCTCAAACAACTGTGTGAGACCACCCACCGGAAGGAATATTAGAAGATATCACAAACTGGCCAGAATGGTATTCCGAAGTACAAGTGGTAGCCGCTGGAACCTCGAGCCATCCACCACCGAAGAAATACAAGCAACAATTACCTAGGTCACCTTGCAAGCAACCCTTTGCAACCCTCGTTTTACCGCGTATACCAGATGGGGTACATGTGGAATCAGGCTTGCTAGGGTAGGTCGAGAAGTTGAAATACTCAGACCACGATGTAGCAAACACAAACAAGTTTTCAGAATTTGCAAAGAGAGTATACTTACAGACTATGGACATAAATGTGGTTGGGGAACCGATTGACCAACCACTCCAATGGGAAACAGGATTGGATAAAGCAGTGATTTTGGGTCTACTGGATCTACCACACTTTGGAAGAGGAGAGTATGCAAGAGGTTGCATCAAAACATTGTTGGCAGTCACACATGGCGAGGACATTTGGTTGGACAATCTCGTCTCGATAGATGTAGATCTTATTGTGCACATCACAAGGTTTCCATCCTGGGGCATGGATCCCATGCAATTTTTCGACGATAAGACAAAGGAGAAAGCACTTGTAGAGGAGACAAAGAATAAATACAGTACTGACAGGGGAATACGAAGAATCATAATCAAGAGGATCAATGATGCTGCAACACAAATGGCCACAAAAAGCTTGGTCTGCAAACTATTGAGAAAGTGTTGCAGGGAGGAAGTTCCAGTTGGGGTCATCGCAGTTGCATTTCAGTGCACCGAGGGAACATCAGTTAGTTGGGGACCCTACCTATTGAATCTATTTTTGGATGACTACAAGGATGTGCAGGATCTAGGAATAGAATTCCACTACTCATGGTTACTCATGTTGATAGCTATCATAGGATGGAAGGAACCGAGTTACACATTCTTCGGCACTAGACCCAATTCGAATTATGGAGCGAGGTATTTATTAGTCATTGTCGCATCAGATGCCAAACACAAGAAAATGAACGCAGTTGTATTCGAAGGATACCTTCATGACCTGCACGAAGCCATCTCCAACATGTCGAGCATCACACCAAAAAATTTTGTGCAGTATCGAGACATCACCCACTTCAAGGCCACATGACATGCGATGTGGATACATGTGCAGAAGGATCCCAATAAGAAGTAGCTACAAATGCGCTATTGTATCATGGAGGGTGACATCGACATGGCTATCAAAGATTGGGAGGATGACTGGAAGATTCCAGCCCTCACCCATCAAATACCCTCAAAGACAGCAGAAGAGGATGTGGGACAGGAAAAAACACAACTTAAGGAAGTCCCAGTGCCCAAGAAATGAAGGATGGGCTAGAAAAAAACAAAGCAGACAAATGAAGGGACAACTAAGATAGGGACCCATAAGGGGAAGACGAATAACATGCAGTCAACCCAAGAACAATAGAAACAGGTCAAGGAAGCGTAGGGGACTACACCAAGCCCCAACCCACAAGAAGCGGGCTTGAATAAGCGACCAGACACTCAAACGAGATGTGCGTGCAAGAGAATGAAGGCACAGAGAACACCCAAAAACTACACAATCACGGAGGATGATGTAGAGATGATAGCCAAAAGGGTGCAGGATTGTATATCTTAGGATTTTGACAATGTCGTGCATCATAGGGATAGAATTCAAAAGGATCTAGAAGACATGCGACAGTTCCTCAAGAATATCATGGAATCACAAATAGCGAGCAACAGCATGGGAACAGGGCCATCCACATCACAGACAGAAGAAAGGATGGAAGAAGGCAAGCATGATACAGTTCATACTATACTGCAGTCGAATGCAACATTCCACATCACACCCAGTATGTTTTGCATGGATGAAATCGTGGGGAAAACACCCCTAAAGGACTTAGCCCAAATCCAACTGGTATTACCGCGGATACCAACCAAGGCTCTACACAAATTACAGGTTAGCGTTACCCAAGAGGTACAGTCTCGTGCACGCACAGACTTAGCCAAATTGTAGCAGGAAACGGAGAAGCGGGATGTACTGGAAATAATATGTGAGCATGCTAATTTCGAGACCCAAGAGGAAAGGGAGCACATGAATGGATTGGAGAAGAAAGTGGCAGGAGCTTATGCCAATATTTCAACGAGCGTGCAGAGGGATGTACTCATAGCAGTAGAAAAGATTGATCAGATTGCGCAGGCAATCGATAAATATCAAAAGGATATCGAGAATATCCATGAACAAATTACCCCTGCCACTCCACCAAAAGTAAGGGAGAAAAGGAAGCAGGAGGCAACAGAGCAGTCATTGGAGATAGATCAACATGTCTGCGCAACAACCGACTTGTTTGAAGAGGCAACAGAGCTATGGAAAAAGTTAGAAGAAGATCAACAAGTCCAACTGTGGGACAAGGAAGAAGAAATGATAAGTGCAGTTATCCAATACCTCAAGCAGAGGCAGAAGAAAATGGCCATCACAGAGTGCATCAAAGAGGCACAGGATATGAAGAAACTATAGGCAGAACTCACCACTGTGAAAACACAGAAGAAGGAGCGTCAGTCTCAAATGGAACCGCTCCAAGAGCGAGTGCCAGAAGTCATCTCACAGATAGAGGAAGCCAAGGCACTAATAGCACAGATCCAAGTAGAATGTGTCGGATTGGTTAGCGAAGAAATTGCAGTCCAGACAGTGGACATACTTAAGGAGAATATCGCACAGGCACAAAAACAAGAAACAAAGCTCAAGGAGAAGTTCCAAGCGATCACTAGGTCTTATAGCAATATTTTTCTCACCATATGCAATCTTTCAGAGAGGGCCTTATCCATGTTGCCCTGCATCCTCTTCAACCTAGAATTGAAGAAGTGGTCCTACCAGTGCATCATCTGGTCAATCATACTCTCCCTGTGGAGAGTGATGCATCATGCGATCATGTAATCAACATTCATGATCCTACACCTTCTAGATGAGAGAAAGTCTTTCTTTCACCAATTCCTCTCCCTCCTGGTTTTGAGGAGATCACTTTTGACTGGGATAGTCCCATGGACTATCCAATACCCCCACCTATGTATTTTCCATTAAGAGACATTATCCAATCTATCACAAATACTATATCCTCAATTAGTGATTTATCCTCCTCGACTTGGAGAGCTTTGGGTTTCCCCAAGCTTATGTCGGCTATTCGTAAGATATTGACATTTCGTAGAAGGCTGGTATGGGAGCCTTGGCCTCCCCCCTTACATGATTATTAGAATAACGTCTATGAGTTTAATTTAATCTCTTTTCCATCTCGTCTTTAAAAAGTGAAAATATTAATGAGTGATTTGTCCCTTTCACACTCGTTAAATTGGATTTGAAAGATCATGAGTCTTCGTTAAGCTCTTTTTCGACTCGTTGCCAAAAATATAAAATATCGTCGAGTGAATTTGTTGTTTTCACGCTCGTAAATTGGATTTGAAAAGACATCTACTTGGCACACGTTTATCCCTTTTTCACACCAAGAAGACTAAAATACATAAAAAGGGACATTTTTTGGCGTTAAGTTGTGATTGCATCTCATGCCCCTGCTTGCAGTATTGAGCCTATAGCCAGTTCTCTCTTTTCCTTATAATTCGTTTGCCTCAGCAGTTTTGCATCCTCAACCAAGAAGAGCCTTGTTTATATCCTTTGCAATTTGACACCCTATACCTAGGAGAGAACATTCCCCGAGTGTCCATCTCCCGCATGAACTTCCCTACATTGAGCATAGGTATGTTCCACTGCTGGAACTAGTTTTTCTTACTTGCGACACTCGTTTCCTCCTCTGTATCATAGCATTTGTTTGTTATGAAAAAACAAAAAAATACGGGTGGGAAGGGAGTATTATCTTATATCGACAGCAGTCTTGTCACCTTTGAACAGAGCACAAAGTTATTGAGTCCATTTATCATCATAAATTTTGGATTAGCATGACCTTAGGAAGCTGAGATCGTTACTGAGTCTTCTCTACCGATTGGTTACTCTTCCAGTCGCTACATAGAACTTCATTGATGCCTCCTACATCTCATGATTTTATCATTGGGTCTATGCTGCCAGAGTCCACCATATATCGCTTGCTATTGTTCAAAGGAATTCTATCAACTTGTGTCGGCCACTCCTAAGAACTTTTGACTTTTCATGTCGGCCATACCCTCAGTTTGTCTCAGAATCACATGATAATTTAGTCTAGCATGCACCATGGCCCTACTTCCATCATTGGTAGGTAACCTTGAACCCAACAGTCGAAATTTCATCATTGGTCACTGACTGGGTGGCTTCCCTTGTGTTCTATGGCAATACATCTATTCACACATTGGGATTCATGTAGTGTCTTAGATGCGATTAGCCTTATTGGTGGTCTTCTCACCTTTTTCAGCAGTTTTTCATCATTGGCTACTATTCAGAGGGTCTTTTTTGTGTACCTATTGCACTTGGGACACATGAAAGTCGCACAGGGTCGTTGGTTCATGAACTTGTTCTTCATCTAATTTCCACCAAATCATGAAGCTCCTTCTTTGTACCTCATGCTAAATGATGAGAGATGCCTCAGTTCTCTCCTTTTAGCGGGCCTCTTTCCATCAACATCAACCCATTATCTGGAAATGGGACCTAGATTATTATGAGTACCTTGAGGCTTGTCGTCATTGGTGGCAATCTCTCTCACCATCAATAGTTGGGAATACATCAACTTCTCCTGATCAATGGATTCTTCAGGTGTTCAACATCAACTCCTCTATTCACACTTGTAAGAATGTACTCGGTGCCTTGATACCTATTTTCATTATCGGTAGGTTGTCTCACGTTTGTTAAGAGTATACATCAATGACTAGTAATTAAACAAGGTCTCATTGTGTTAGACCTCAACTCCTTTATTCACATGATGTAGACTTTCACCTTTGGAAGATTGTATAGAAGACTTGAAGACATCACTATGTGGCCATAGCTTTCTTGATTTGTTGCTTCCTTTTCATTGGACCAGTACCTATATGACTTCAGTGATCATGGGAGATCAGATTGTACTCCATTATATACAAATATCTTCATATTGGTTTTGAAACTGTTTCTACTAGGCCTTGTTCGTGACTATGACAATGCTTTGGCATGTAATCGCATTTGTATTTGCCTATTCATGGCCAAAGACACTTGTTTGGTATATTTTTCACATGGATCTGCAATATATTTTGGCAGCCATGTATGCAAAGTCAGTACATAATGTAATGAGCAATCATGTTCGTCTATCTGGTTCTCTACCACTCCACTTCTGGGTTATTTATAATGTATTTCAGCCATCGCAGATTCTCCACTGACCTCACACATTAGGGGGCATCTGTTATAGAAAGATTTGCCTCACCCTATGCAATCTTGCAGAGAGGACCTTATTCCATTCCCCCATGCAGACTTACTTTCCCTGATTGATAAATACAGAGACAAAAACAAATATTTTTCCACTTGTACACACCTTGAAATCTATTCAACAAGCATATGCGTTGGCTGCTCCACTATAGCCCACGTACATCGGGAGTTTTGCCAGAAAATCAAAATTAAATGTTGGGTTTCCATGTCACAACAGGAGATCTCTGATCCTTGGCCTTCCATATACTAGAAATTTTTTGACTCGGCCCTTCAGTTTCATTTTGAAGGCTATAAAGAATCCAATTCCGAGCTATGGAAAAAGAGTAGAGAATTCAACTTTGAGAGGAAAGTTACTCTGAAGAAATTATTACTTCATTATTGACTCTGCATCCCTTTGTCCTTTAAGTTTGAACACAATTTTCAGCCCCCGAGCTCTTCCCTTATTGATGGAGAACCTATTTGTCTCCCTTATATGAGCTTTCCTTTGGTGGAGGATTGAAGTGGTGGAGGCCCATTTGGAAGGAACTCGGTTTCTTGGTTACGAACTGTGCCGACACAGAAGTCTATAATGTTTCACTTCTACTGATCATTTATTAATATAAATACTCCTTTATCATCCAATTGATATCTTGAAAATATATGTATTATGATCCATGGGCATGTTTGTTTTGTATATTGATGGATTATGTTATCTAATGTGCTAACCTGTTATATCATCACTACATGCTTGCTTGGCTTGTTTGTTGAGAACTTGTTGTGGGTATAAAGCTTTGGGTCAAAGTGTTCAACGGTGGACATCATCAAACGTTTGGATGAGGTAAGCCTCTTTCTTGCTTCTCATGCACATTAGTTTATATAGAATATGTTGGAATTGAGTCGATTTCTACAATCATACCTGTCTGTTGTGGTTCACCCTATCCATAGAGAGATTTTCCTCGTAACACCAGGGAGATTGACTAAGCGCACAAAGGGTAGGTGGCTCGGGATGAGCCACATGTCAGTGTTGGGGGCCTGTTGGAGGTCGACCAAAGAAGAAAGAAAGGTGATTTTGGGAAATAAGGAATGCATGAGGAAAGAGACAAATGGAAGGAGAATAAAACGTGCACATGCATGGAAGACCTAATGATGGTAGGGTTAGGGTTTTTGTAATGTATTGTAATGGCTGAAGATACAAAAATGTATAAATATAGATACTTAGGTATCATAAGAGGGGGGCTTATTATGAAGACTATTCGTTATTATAGAGAGAAGTAATGTAGCAAGTCGATATGTAATATTTTGTTGTATGACCTACTTTCGTAAGATGTTGAGCTAGAGAATACGAAGGAGGGTAGATCCTGAGGGTTAGATCACAGGATGAGGAGCCTCGTGCAATCTAGTCCGCCTCATATAGATCTTGCCTAACTGAAGAGAATTGTAAAGTGCATGACATTGTAATGACAGAATGACGATAATAAAAGAGCCAAGAGCCAAATCTTTGTGGATGTAGCCCAGGAGGGGGTGAACCATGGTAACATTTGTGTTGTGTGATTGAATGCATGTATTTCTTTCTGGTCTTAGTAAGAATAGATGCACTAAATAAATGAGTTATTATATTTCTTTCATAAATCATGAATAAATGGTATATTGCGTTAATAAGTTATAGTAGCACTCCCTTTGCATAGTTATCAAATCTCTTGCTCAATCCTAGGTTGTAAACACATGAGTATTGCAGCCACCCATTAAAACTATCTCGGGTGAGACTGCGTAGTGCCCTCTGTGCACTGCGTTGCCTTCTGGTTTACCAGGAGGGATGATAATTTTAGAGGCTTTGTTGGAAACCCAAATAGACATGAACCCTGAGTCAATAAACTCATAAAGGATATAAGAGAGAGTAGCCAATAGTGATCAATTTCCAATTCTGAAAAGAATCAACACAGCCATAATGCAGAAGATTAGATTAAAAAAGAATAGACTTGAAAATATCATGTCGATTTTCCACGTGATTTGCCCATCAATCCATGTGATTTAATACCTCATCGTTCCATGTGATCTTCCCATCGATCCATTCGATTTAATCTACAGTAACTATTATATGCATTCAAAAATATAGAATGCAACAACCAACTACATCATAACACAAAGATTTGAATCCTTAATGCCAACATAGAATAATCTCGATATCGTGTTTGAAGGAGAAACTACAATGTATGGAAGAGACAACAAAATCCTAGTGCAATTGCGAGCGATTTCAAGTAGGAAACGATTTACAGGTAAGTAATTTCATGGCTCAATCAAGCAATGATCTAACCACAAAACATATTCTACTGCATTATTCAATAGAAAACACAACCATATCAATATCTTCAGTGCAGATCAATATCTCATAGGCCAAATAACTTTGTGAAGACGTATATCTGATCGCAGGCAACGGAGATGTGATGAAGTGGAGAAATATGGGCATGAAGATGGCCACAACAATGAAGATATCCCCCAGCTACATTGACACAAAGATACTGACAATTACAGGGCTCTGATATGCAATGCATCGATTGCAGTACTCTATCAAGAGATGATAAATGCATATGAATTGAACGAGATTTGGAGATGGAGAATCCAATTAATGCACACTACCACTCAACGTTCGAGACCTGTTGACGGGCGAAAATGACCGTCTGTCAACTGGGAGAGTGGAACCGGTCTAGGGTTGTCTAAATAACCCAAGCCGTTTGGAATGGACCACCCTGACGAGTTTAACGGCTCCGTTGGCTACTCTAAGGTCTCCTAAGGAAACCAAAGAGAAAAGTGATCTGAGCTAAATAATCTAAACTAAGGAAACTAGAAACTAATAAAACAAACTTAAACTAACTATAGTAAACTAAATATAAACTACTAACTACTATATATACAAGATACTAACTATGATTATAATAACTCAAATCAACTACCTAATTATCAGCTATGAAATTCCTTATTCACAAATATACAATATGGACAAACTACAGATTTGATTAAAACCTGCAAAACTCATGTGATCGCTGC
>JZKD02S1834922.1:7394-23296 GCA_000966675.3 Picea glauca | reverse complement strand
GGATCTCAGCCCCTTTTTGGGTCCTTTTTGGGATTTGAGAATATGTAATGGGAATGGGATGTCAACCCATGGGTTTACCCATGTTTAGGCCTATTTTGTAAAGTATAAATAGATGTCTAGGCAATGTAATGAGGGGAATGGGCATCTATGTGATGTGAGGCCGATAAGCTAAGTGCTAAGTGCAAGTATGGTTTGTATATGCTCTGTGCATATCGTGAGAGAATGTAGAGCTAAGTGCAAGTGGTTATAACAGACTGTGAAAGGCTTTGTGCTAGACCTACTTCGGGGAAGGAGGATATGGTGAGGTGTGCGCAGATCTCATGTCCTATGCAAAGTAGGGTTTTTGTGGCTCTATGCATGTAGATGAATGATTGAAGCTAATAAAAAATAAGAGTTGGTGGACGTAGCCCCAGGGTGGGGGTGAACCACGTAAATATTGTTTTATTCTTCTTTGTGCGATGTGTTGGTGCATTTAGGTGTTATTTTCTAAGTGCTTGATATAGATAGATAGATAGATCTATTTATGCTTTGTGCTTATGATGAATCTGGATGTTAGATCTAATATAGGTGAATATCCTTAGTGCTTGAATCTGTTAGATCCGATCCATTTATTTATGCTACGTTCTTAGATACATTAGATCAGGGTGAATGTTGTGATGCTCTATTTTATATGCGAAGTAGATATTGGGTAAATAATGAGGAACTAACGGTGCTAAGTGCTTTATTAAGTATTATAATCACAAATTTGTGTCCCAGCTAAGGTTGCAGACACCTAAGTCCTGCAACCACCCCTGCCTCTACCTCGGGTGAGACTTCATCTGCTTCATAGGTGTTGCTGAAAGGGATGGTAGTTAGGGTTTTTTTGGTGCATTGTTGTAATATTGAACCCTGGGTCTGCCCCTGTGCCAAAACCAATAATATGCATAGTTTTTTTTTTTTTTAATTTCTTAAAATTATAATAAAAATACTCCAAAGTTAAACATTGCAAATTATGGGAAAATTTATGGTCAAAGGTCTAACTAATATGGATTCAATGAGTGACTCATCACTATAGTCCCTTCCACAGGGACTAATAATAAACAAGGCCTCAAATTTTTACAAAATTATTTCTTTCACATTTCAAAAACAAATTTCATTATTATAGTATTGAATAAAGGAAATTTAATATAAATTGATTATCATTCAATTTTGTACTCTCAAATACTTCAAATACTATTGTTTCCACATGAAAAATAAACTAAACATCCAACCAAAAAAGGAAAAACAAATGCCTTGAAATTAATCTCAATGTGCAAATTTATTGGCAACTAAAAACAATTTATTTTTAGTTTTTGGAGATTTCAAAAGTCTTCTACACTATAAGAAATTTATATGATTATTGGCAACTAAAAACAACTTATTTTTAGTTTTTGGAGATTTCAAAAGTCTTCTACACTATAAGAAGTTTATTTGATTATCAACCATTTATTTCCAACTATTTTATTTTAATTTAAGCAGAGGTATAATTTTAAATTTTGTACTGTAAAATACTTCAAATACTATTGTTTCCACGTGAAAAATAAACTAAACATCCAATTAAAAAAGAAAAAACAAATGCCTTGAAATTAATCTCACTGTGTACAAGTTTATGTTGAGCTACGAGCTGCAAATTTATTGGCAACTAAAAACAAGTTATTTTTAGTTTTTGGAGATTTCAAAAGTCTTCTATAGACTTATTATAAGAAATTTATTTGATTATCAATTATTTATTTCCAACTATTTTATTTTAATTTAAGCAGAGGTATCAGGGAAAGGCCTATAATGCACTCGAAAAATGCAGGTGTCTGAGAGTGTTCTTAAAGGATCGAAAATATATTCCATTTTTACGCCGAAAGGGGTACACCTATTGACAATGGGCAAAATTAATGATCTTTTAACCTTATTTAACCTTAAACCCTAATCTGATGGCTATGCATTGAAGATGCTGGCATATTCTTAGTCGTCCTCCAAAATCAATGGGTCAGATATATTGTTCATAACTTTCTTGCATTTATCAAGACATCCGTTAACATGTTTACTTTTTAACATTTACCTAATCACATTAAAAAATTACTGTAAGGATATGTAATTGCCACGTTTAAATAATTAAATAGGATTAAACGGTACAGCCAAACGTTTCATATTACCACAGACGGATTAGAAATTACTACAAACGTTTTATGACACGCGTTCTCAGCTGACCTTTTGGCGTTCTAGCGGCTATGCTAGTAATTAACCTTGTTGACAATATGTGTGGAGAAACCCTAAGTTATCGTTGTCAAGGCGTTTTATAAAAGAAGATAAGACTTGGATTAAAATTAAAGATAATGATCTTCTCATTAAAGAAGTTTGTGAACTTACAAGTATCCACGGTTTCTTTGTTTATTTTGGTGATCCCGCTATATTTCTCTATTGCAAATCCTTATTGTCTCAGGTAATTATGACCTAATATTCTAGTGGAAATTAAATTGAACGGTATGCACTTATGTTCAATAAATTCACAGATTTACAATTAGCAACATAATTGTATCCACCGGAAAGGTTTAACAACCATTAAATAACAACACGTTCGATTCTCACACGCCTAACATCAAGTAAACTGCAATTTGCACAGATTTACAATTAGCAATAGAATTATATCCATTAAATAACAACACGCTCGATTCTCACACGCCTAGCATCAAGTAACCTGCAATTTTCATAGAATTACAATTAGGAACAGAATTATATCCACTAGAAAGGTTTAACTACCATTAATAACAAAGAGATCGATTCTCGTACGCCTAACATCAATTAAATTGCAATCTCAGTATATGGAAGAGACAACCAAAGCTTAGTGCAATTTCGAGCGATTTCAAGTAGGAAACGATTTACAGGTAAGTAATTTCATGGCTCAGTCAGGCAGTGATCTAACCACAGAACATATTCTATTGCACTATTCAATATTCAATAGAAAACACAGCCATATCAATATCTCTCTAGTGCGACATCAATATCTCATAGGCCAAATTACTTTGCGAAGGCGTATATATGATCGCATGGCAATGGGGATGCAGTGAAGTGGAGAAACATGGGAATGCAGATGGTCACGACAATGAAGAGATCTCTTAGTTGTAGTGATACGTAGATATTGATAATTACATGTTCTGATTTTCAATGTTCGACAACATAGGTATTCCAATAGAGGATGAATACCTTCAATAACCACTCACACAATCAGATCAAAGATCAACACACCAATGTTTTGATATGGTAAAACTCTTATGGGAAAACATCCACGGCCCCAACCAAAGCGACCACTTGCAGCGGTTTATTAATGCAAAAGAAAAATATTACAAAGAAATTTTACAAGAGAGATTACAGAGAGATTTTACAAGAGAGTTTATCACAATCTATCATCGAAAAATGACCCTCCATTCTCTTTAAATGGAGATCATGTACCAATCGGGTGTTAAGCCACAAATCAATGGACGTTAAGATTGAGGAGAATATGAATCATCAGATCACTCTATACTACAAATGCATACTAATGCATACTAAAGAAACACATTTTTACCTAACGACACATTAGACCAAGTAGATCTTAACTAACTTCTAAGTGTGTAAATATCCTAACATGCAATGCATCAAGTGCAGTACTCTGTCAAGAGATAATAAATACCTATGAATTGAACGAGCTTTGGAGATGGAAAATTCAATTAATGCACACTACCACCGAGTCGTTGGAGACCCAAAATTATTAATATAAGTCATCACAACTGCAATAAGACCCTAAATTTTATAACCAATAGTATACTATATATATATATATATATATATTATTTCATAAAATTATAATAAAAATACTCCATAGTTAAACATTGGAAATTAGGGAAAAAATTATGTTCAAAGGTAAAACTAATATGGACTCAAAGAGTGACTCATTGATATAGTCTCACGCCTTTTGAGACAAATATTGGTGTACGTTCAATCAAAATTTCTAAATATTATTTTGGTTTTCAAAAAAAGTCGTTTTAATAAAGATTTTAAAGAAATATGCAATATAACCTAAAATACGAAAAGGTCAATAAAGTATGACTCTAACCGAAATCTATAGTTCCTACTTTGACATGGACTAATAAAAGTAAAAAATAAATAGAATAAAAATGTAGAAAAGATAAACTACTATTTTGTTATATATAAAATAAATAAAAAGACTAAATAGAATAAAAATGTAGAAAAGATAAACTACTATTTTGCTATATAAAATAAATAAAAATAAAACAAATAACTAAATAAAAATAACTAAATAAATAACAATTTTGTTTAATATGTTATATAAATATAATATATTTTATTAGTTACAGATTTATGTATAATTTTTAAATTCCTTCCATGTTATAATTATTGAAGAATGTTTGTATTTTTTTTATTTTTTTTTGCATCAAATGGTATTATATATATAATATAATATAATGGTAATATATATATATATATATATATATATATAATAGTTATTGCTATAAGAAAAATTATTTAAAAGTGAATTGATGGGTATGTGATGGATGAAAATGACTTGGTGGGCATGTACTAAAAGTGAATCACTTTAAAAGTGATTTGTTGGTGGAAATTAAGTCCATCCATATTGTGTGATAAAATATTATATTAACATAGAAACGAGTTATAAAATTCACAAAATTTGAATATATATTAGTTAGTTTATAGAAGACTCATAACCAATCCAACTACTAAATCAATTTATGAATATTCTACACAATCCACATACTATTTAGATTAAGGCACCACAAACTATTAAAAGTAGTTACACATGAAGTGCGTAGTTTAAAATTTCAAGTTGCCCCTTTCATGAAAGTGGTTTCCCATGGAAGTGGTTATTGTTGAGGATGAACAATTTTTCATTATGACCCTACATTGCAGGTACACTTAAATAAGTCAATTAATTTGGTTGTGAGAAGCATTCTATGAGGGACTTTTTTTCACTTATTTATTTTAATAATTATCCTTTAATATCTAACTAGTTAATCAATCAAAATGAATGATCATTTATTTACCTTTCTCCTTGATCTAACTATTTAAAATTAAAAAACAATTAATGAACTCCATAAAAAAATAAGTACCAAAGTGTTGGATACATGTTAACTATGAGACACATTCATGTTGAAAGAATGGGTATTGTTTATTAAAATTTCATAGAGTAAAGAGACCCATTCATGTTAGAAGAATGGGTATTGTTTATTAAAATGTCATAGAGTAACTATTTAAAATTAAAAAACAATTAATGAACTCCATAAAAAAATAAGTACCAAAGTGTTGGATACATGTTAACTATGAGACACATTCATGTTGGAAGAATGGGTATTGTTTATTAAAATTTCATAGAGTAAAGAGACCCATTCATGTTAGAATGGGTATTGTTTATTAAAATGTCATAGAGTAAAGAGACCCATTCATGTTAGAAGAATGGGTATTGTTTATTAAAATGTTATAGATATTATTCTAGGAAATACATTAAAATAGAGTAGGTGGAGTGGTTGAGAAAAGTAGTTGAGCACTATGTTGTTTGCAAGAAAACTCTAAAGGTCTAGAATGCATATGCATGATATATTTCAAATACTCAAAAATTATTCTTGTAAATTTTTATAAATACAAAATAATAAAATGCCTTGTGTTTCACCTTGGTTTGTGTTTTTTTTTCTTTAAATCTTAGTGTGTCATCAATGTTTTGTGTGTTTCATGATGGTATCAAAACAATATTGGGATTATATCCTTCACAAAAAACTAGTATAATGAAGTTTTTGTGAATGCTTATCCTCATAGGTGTAGAAGATAGTTCAGAAAAACGTGTGTTAATTATATTTAAGATTTTGTTTTGGTGACATTATATAGAATGTTATATGTTTGTTTGTAGATTGTTTGTTTTGTAGCTAAGTGGTTGTAGGTTGTTATATGGTAGGTGTTTCTTTGTGTATAATGGAAGATGATAATGATCTGCTCCTAAATATAGCACAAATAGGTGTGGTAACAAAAAGATCAAGGATGTGCATTAAGGTATGAAGGGGTATGAACAATCCTCTGACACACACAAGCACACAAAATTGATTGATTATCACTAAGAAATTAGTTGTAAGGAGCATGCATTTAGCCTTGGAAGATTGATTTGATCCAGAGAGAATGCAGATTAATATGGAAATAGAAGATAAATCATTCTTAAGCCTTCATATCAATCATGGAGGTTCTATTATGGATTGATCCATGTAGTGTTGTTGTGGTTTATTATGCAATTGAGTTGGCCTGTATTTGTGTCACATTGATCTATTACTATGTTGATATGTTGCTCATATGTTGTGATAGAAAGGAGTATGCCTATATGTCAAAGCATTGTGTCACATTGATCTATTACTATGTTGATATGTTGCTCATATGTTGTGATAGAAAGGAGTATGCCTATATGTCAAAGCATTGATGTTGTACTTGTGGTGACCTATTGTGTGATGGGTAAAATATGTGGCTATTGGTACATATAATCAAAATTGATGGTAGCTACTTCTAAAAATTTGCAAGGGTGAAAGGAGGATTCAAAAGGAAATGTTGGACTCTGCTAATATCCAATATATAGTTAATTGATCTATCAAAACTAAAGCTAAATCTATTGTTGTGTTAAAAATAGGTGATTTCATTAAAGGTTGTAAGTGTGAGAGCACCACGTAGAGAGGACTCTATATTGATATCTAAAAGAAAAGGAAATGTAAAGGTTGTGGAAAACTTGTAAGTGATAAGTGCCTTAGTCTAACTTAAAGAGTCCACAAGGTCCAGATTGTTTGTAAAAGTGAGACATGTCCAAATTGTTTAAAGAGTTGAGATTAGTTTTTATAACCATGTGTTAAAAAAGGAATATGAGCCCGATGTATTTTCTAGTAGAAGTTTAGGAAAAATTCACGATGACACTATCTCCTCATTGAAAAGAATAAGTTTGGGGTATTTTATATAGAATTTTAGAAAAACCTCACGATGAAACTATCTCCTCAGTGAATTGTTTTTGGAATGCATGTTTGATAGTGATTGACATCCCATTAATAGAGTTTTAATTTGTAAATAAAAGTGGAAATGAATTTGTACGTGCTTAAAAATCAAGGTCGAGTCATGACATTGGCGCATCAATTTCATTTTCCAAATCAATGTGATAGGTATTTTGTTGGAGATTGGTCATGCTCCCACAAGAAACACTTTCTCATGCAACATTGAAGCATATGTGAAGAATACATACTTTTTTGCAAGAAGACCTAAATAATGGACATGGTCGTGATTCTAATTATTGTTAATGGAAAAAAGGGAACATGACATGAATGTAATTGGGCATATTGTTGTAAGGACTATTAAAGGCATGTATACCTCATTGATTGGTCCAAGTTGTAGTGCAAGTTGTATTCCCCATGTTATTTGTGATCCTTGTTGTCCATGAAAGCATGTTGTAGCACAATGGCACATGCAATCACATGATGTGATTATTTTTCATACGTAGAGAGGTTGTGGTATCAAGCTGTGGAATTAAGGTCACTTGGGTAGTTATGGTCGTTGTAGGTGTACCCATATGCTAGATTGATGCTAAATTGGAGATGATGAATTTTCAACTAGGTAGGAAGATTATGTTACTCTCAAAGCCTTCACATGTTGGGACCAAGTTATGGTTAAAGAAGTTTCTAACATGTTGATGAACCATGTAGGTGATAATGTTTCCTAGATAACTAGCAAGTGCAATGACTAACAACTCACATATCTTGGTAGATGGATTTCGTTTTATATGGACATCTACAATGAGTTTGTATAAGTACAAATTGGTTTGTATAAGTACAAAGGGGTGCAGCAGAAACATCATAGATGAAACTCAATGATGAATAAATCCCAAGAACCATGACATGTGAATATAAAGACATGAATAAGTTGGATAAGACAATGAAGATATCACCCATATAAAGATCAAAATGGATAAAAAAAAAAAACACGCAATATTAGTGTTAAAAAACCAATATTGTTTATTACGCATATATAGAGACAACTCTATAAAATGCATTATAAATAAAATAAAACTCTAAAAAATTTAAACAAAATTGACGAATCAGATTTTTTTTAAATCTAGTGTGCCATCAATGTTTTGTGTGTTTCATCATGGTATCAAAACAATATTGGGATTATCTCCCCCATGAGAGATGAAATATAATGAAGTTTTTGTGAATGATTATCCTCATAGATGTAGAGGATAGTTAAAAAAAACATGTGTTAATTCTATTTAAGATTTTAATTTGGTGACATTATATAGAATGTTATATATTTGTTTGTAGATTGTTTGTTTTGTTGCTAAGCATTTGTAGGTTGTTGTTTGGTAGTTGTTTCTTTGTGTATAATGGAAGATATTAATGATATTCTCTTAAATGTAGCACAAGTAGGTGTGGTAATAGAAAGATCAAGGATGTGAATTAAGGTATGAAGGGGTATGAACAATCCTCTGACACACACACAAAATCAATTGATTATCACTGAGAAATTAGTTGTAAGGGGCATGCACTTAGCTTTGGGTTATCGATTTGATCCAGAGAGAATGCAAATTAAGATGGAAATAAAAGATAAAGCATTCTTATGCTTTCAAATCAATCATGGAGGTTCTATTATGGATTGATCCATGTAGTGTTGTTCTGGTGTATTATGCAATTGAGTTGTCTTGTATTTGTGTCGCATTGATATGTTACTATGTTGATATTTTTCTCATATATTGCGATAAAAAAGAGTATGTCGATATGTCAGAGCATTGATTTTGTGCTTTTGGTGACCTATTGTGTGATGGGTAAAATATGTGACTATTGGTAATCAAAATTGGTTGTAGCTACTTCTAAAAATTTGCAAGGGTGAAAGGGGGATTCAAAAGGAAATGTTGGAATCTGCTAATATGCAGTATATAGTTAATTGATCTATCAAAACTAAAGCTAAATCTATTGTTGTGTTAAAAATAGGTGATTTCATTAAAGGTTGTAAATGTGAGAGCACCACATAGAGAGGACTCTATGATGATGTCTAAAATCAAAGGAAATGTAAAGGTTGTGGAAAACTTGTAAGTAATAAGTGTCTTAGTCTAACTTAGGAGTCCACAAGGTCTACATTGTTTGTAAAAGTGAGACATGTCCAAATTGTTTAAAGAGTTGAGATTAGTTTTTATAACCATGTGTAAAAAAAGGAATATGAGCCCGATGTATTTTCTAGTAGAAGTTTAGGAAAAAATCATGATGACATTATCTCCTCATTGAAAAGAATAAGTTTGGGGTATTTATGTAGAATTTTAGAAAAACTTCATGATGAAACTATCTCCTCGGTGAATTATTTTTGGAATGCATGATCTAGATGGATGTCGGTGGCCTCCTACCTATTCCAACTAGCTCATTTTGGCAGTTTTTTCCCTAGTTTTCGGGTCCCTAACATGCAAGGTCGTTTTGAGGCCCTAAACAACATTTTTTAGGGCTCACCACAGTCAGAATGAGCTTTGAATGATAGCAGAAAAAGGTGTATTCCTCGGATAGACCTTTCCAATGGGCTCTCATACGCCTAAAATGGAGATCGTATGCAAAATTTACGACCCCGAGAAGTTGATGTACCAACTTACCCAAACATGGCCCACGTGAATTTTGGCGCTTCAACTCCTAAGGTTAGGTTTTTTGGATGTCTAGGGTTTTTGAAATTCTTGTTTAATGTAAAAATGCCTTCAGAGCCTCATTGTAATCATCTTCTTGCGATTGAGCGCAACTGTCACATCTCTTCTTAGAGATAAGCCACCACCATTATAGCAAGCTTGTTTTCACTGCATTTTATAGTTTCAGCTTATTTCCTTATTGAAAAGAAACCGGTTTTATTGTATATATGTTATTCTGTGTTAAACATATTTTTTGATAATAATATGTATTCATTTTGTTCTGCAAATATATTCTAGATCAGTGGTATTAGAGAACTCTGCTCCTTATCATTCTTAATGCATGTCCCCAATGAGGTCAGGGTACAAAGAATTGGGTCTCTAGATTGTTTCTCTTGAGGAAAAAATCTCTTGCATGCCCAAGCAACCTCTCATGGCAGAAGAAAAGAAAGATGACGGGACATGAGATCCCTTCAAAATGTTGCTCGAGGAATCCCTCATGCAACAGAGGAATAAAATGATGGATAGTTTTGTGCAAATCCTTCGGCGGCTACTAATAGGTGACACATCTTCCTCAAACAGAGGCCCCACCCCATTCAAGCTACAACTCAACTTCGATATTCCTATATTTGAAGGTCATATAGATGCAGATGTGGTAGAAAAATCGTTGAATTTGCTAGAAGGGTATTTCTCTGTCCATAACTTATCGAATAGAGAAAATATTACTTTTTCACTCCTCTAAGCCATCCCCCATGTCAAATATTGGTGGGAAACTTTCTGTGAGAAAAAGGAAATAGAGGAACCCTCATTATTTATAGTCTTAGTCACCTGGGAGTCCTTCAGGGATGTTATTAAGGAAAAATACTACCTTGTTGGAAGTTATGATGACCTGTACACAAAATGGACCATGTTGTGGCAGGAAAGAGACCAAGCAGTGCTCGAGTTCACAAATATCTTCCATACCTTGTGCACCAAGTTGGGTATCAAATATTCTGAGCGAAATATGGTGCTCAAGTATTGCGACAGTCTTAATAGATACATCCAGGCCAAAATGGATTTTTTGTACATCTCATCCTTGGGCGCAACCTACCGATATGCCGTCAAATTTGAGCAGAAACTCAAACAAAAGATGCGGAAATTTGGGCCTGGGAACCCCACACAACAAAAGCCAGGAAAGGGTGGCCCAAACCCATAGAAAAAAGGATAGATAAAATACATACAACCTCAGGACAACTAGTCCAGTCCACAAGCAAAGAAGGACACCGAAAAGACAAAGAAAGATACCAGGAAGTGGTGCAACTTCCATAAGA
Organism: Picea glauca; assembly: GCA_000966675.3. Lineage (NCBI taxonomy): Eukaryota > Viridiplantae > Streptophyta > Pinopsida > Pinales > Pinaceae > Picea > Picea glauca. The sequence goes on along the minus strand of JZKD02S1834922.1, from coordinate 12,298 downwards.
GCCCCTTGCATAACACTGTTGATTGTCGCTCGAAGAAGTCGTTGGTGGCTGAGGTGAAAGCCTCTGAATCAGATGCGGGTTTCGAATCTGAGTTGGAACCAAAAAGGGGGAGACGGATCATAGATGCAGAACCCAGTGTTACCATTGCTACCACCAAGCTCCAGCTCAATGAACCAGAAAATCCAGAGGAAGGCGAGCACATTTTTCATTCACAGATGTGGGTGAAGGATACCCCGCTACACTTCATCATTGATAGCGGTAGCCAGAAGAACCTTATCTCAGTAGATTTTTTCAAGTGACTCGCCCTGCCGACAACATCGCACCCACAACCCTACACCATCGAATGGCTCCGCCAAGGAAGCGAAATCCGCATCAGCCAAAAATGTCGTATGTCATACGACATCAATCTCTTCAAAGAAAAGGTATTGTGTGATGTTTCCCCTCTCGAAGTTTGTAATTTTCTTTTGGGCCAACCATATTTATGGAAATGTCATGATGTATATGATTCTAGGCCTCACAGTGTTATTATTACTTTGAACAAGAAATTGTACAGGATACCCAAGGTAGTCCCACCTAGTGCTATTTCCTTGATATCTACCAAGCAATGCAGAAAGGTAATTTCTCAGACAAGGAAGTTTGTCTTCTTCATGATTCTCTCTCAAAATGAGCGAAAGATCACAGCCACATCAAGGGTGTCCGCGGTTGACCTCTCCACACAGTAAAAGAAAGTGGATAAGGTCGTGGAAGAATACTCAGATATCTTCTCCTCACCTATCGAGGTAGCTTTGCACTGTCAGGTCAAGCACCCCATCGATCTGACCCCCGACGCATCGTTGTCCAATGGGCCAATCTACCACTCCTCTTTGTTAGAGAATGAGGAGATCAAGCGGTATATCCAAGAATTGTTCCACAAGGGACACATCTGTCCCATCTCATCACCTTGCAGGATCCCAATCATGTTGGTACATAAGAAAGATGGAACCTGGCAACTCTGCATTGATTACCGGGCCCTGAATAAAATCACAGTCAGAAACCGATACATGATTCCTCGAATCGACGACCTCCTTGATCAGCTCACGGGGGCCAAATACTTCAGTAAGATTGATCTGAATTCTAGCTACCCCCATGTCCCGATAGAATAGACAGATGTATGGAAGACCGCCTTCAAGTCACAGGAAGGTATTTTTGAATGGTTGGTCATGCCCTTTGGTTTGACGAATGCTTCAACCACTTTCATGAGGATGATGGAAGATATCCTACAACCATTCACCAATACTTTTGTAGTGGTGTATCTGGATGACATCCTCATTTACAACAAGACTTGGGTTGAACACTTGCAACATATTCAACAGGTTCTGCACACCTTGCGGAAACACCATCTCTACGCCAACTTTGAAAAATGATCCTTCAACATGGACAGGGTTCATTACCTGAGCTACATCATTGATCAACATGGCTTACATATGGATCCAGCCAAAATCCAAGTCATCTGTGACTGGCTAGCCCCAACCACACTCACTGAGCTTTAGAGCTTCTTGGGCCTTGCCAATTTCTACCGCGGGTTCGTGTTGGGATTCTCCCATATTACATGGGCCCTCATCCAAGTAACCAAAAGTGGTGGTAAGGATAAATTTGTGTGGGGTTAGTCCCAACAACAAGCGTTTGATGATTTGAATTAGCGCTTGTGCTCATCCCCAGTACTTTCACTACAGACCTGCAACAACCCTTTGAGATCGAGACAAATGCTTTAGACTATGTTGTGGGCATCGTTCTCACTCAGCACGACCACCCTATGGCCTATCATAGTGAGACATTATCAGATGTTGTTCGTAAGTACCCTACTTACGACAAAGAAATGTACTCCATTGTGCAAGCCTGCCGCCAATGGAGACATTGCATTCTTGGGAAGGAAAGAGTCATCCACACTGATCATAAGCCACTGCAGTTCATGCAAACACAAGGAAAATTGCAGAATGACCGCCATCATAAGTGGTCCATGTACTTGAAACAATTCCACCTCAACATCAAGTATAAAACGGGAAGCACCAACTGCGTCGTTGATTGCCTCAACAAACTACCAATCATGACACTCACCACGATGTTAGAATATTGCAGCCATTAGACCTCTAGATGGCCCCAACTCTATAAGACAGACCCAGACTTCACCACCACCTACCAAATGTTGGGCGCAGACGTAGTTGTCACTAATTTCCATGTTCAGGACGGTTTTTTGTGCCGTCTAGGCCATATATGCATTCCATCAAGCGAGAGAAAAGCTAATCTAGGAAGCCCACTACAGTCAGGTGGTAGGACACTTCGACGTTGAAAAGACAGTGGAAATGTTGCAGAAACATTTCTACTGGCCGAAACTTCGACAAGAGGTCAGCAAGTATATTAGGTCTTTCACTTCCTATGCGATTTCCAAACTAACCACTAAGAAACATGGCTTGTACACCCCTCTGCCTACTCCTGATAGTCCATTCGAATCTATCTCAATGATATACATGTCAGGCCTCCCATCCACCAAGCAGGGCAATGACTATTTTTTTTTTGTTGTGGATCTCTTTTCTAAGATGGTGATTTTGGCCGTCTGCAAGAAGAGCATCACAGCAGAGGCCACTACCAAGCTATTCTTTGAATGAGTCTAGGTACATTTTGGAATCCCACAAACCATTGTCTCAGATCGGGACAGTCGATTTCTTAGCACATTATCGTCAAGCCTTTGGTCACTGCTAGACACCAAGCTCACCAAATCCACTGCCTTCCACCCCCAGACAGATGGCCAAACCGAGGTCGTAAATCGAATGACCGTGCATATCCCGCGCATGTATAATTCCAATCACCCTCGCACATGGGATGAGAGTCTCCCCTATGTTCAACATAGCTACAACTAATCCCTACATATCTCAACCGACCATAGCCCCTTTCAAGTGGGGTTGGGATTCCAACTATTGGGTCCCATAGGTGTTGCACTACCCCTTGCATTCACCTCGGCCGACTCATCTCCTGCTCCAACTGAAGTTGAAAAAGCCACCCAATTCATTGAGCAGATCCAACAGATCCTCCAATGGGTTCAAGATATCCTACAGAAGTCCAATGACAAGTACAAGCAGCGCCATGATCAACATCGGGTGCCACATAAGTTTCAGGTGGGCGACAAAGTTTGGTTGCACTTGCAGAAAGAGCACCTTACAAGACCCCATCAGAAGCTTTGCCCAGTGCATTATGGGTCGTACACCATCACCAAGGCTATGGGTGATAATGATTTTGAGCTCAACATTCCTCCTTTCCTTGGCTTGCACCCAGTGTTCAATGTGGATATCCTTCGACCATATTTCCCACCATTATTGGACACCTCAGAGATAGCAGAAAAACTAACACCAACAGAATCAATGACCTCCTTGATCAACACGGAGGCCAAATAATTCAATAAGATTGATTTGAAGTCTAGCTACCACCAAGTCCCGATAGAAAAAACAAATGTATGGAAGACTGCCTTCAAGTCAAAGGAAGGTCTTTTTGAATGGTTGGTCATGCCCTTTGGTTTGAAAAATTCTCCAACCACTTTCATGAGGATGATGCACGATATCCTGCAACCATTCACCAATACTTTTGTAGTGTTGTATCTGGATGACATCCTCATTTACAACAAGATTTGGGCAGAACACTTGCATCATATTCAACAGGTTCTGCACACCCTACGACAACACCAACTCTATGCCAACTTGGAAAAATGATCCTTCGGCATGGACATGGTTCATTACCTGGGATACATCATTGATCAACATGGCGTACATGTGGATCAACCAAAATCCAAGTAATATATGATTGGACAACCCCAACCACACTCACTGAGCTTGAGAGCTTCTTGGGCCTTGCTAATTTCTACCGCAGGTTCGTGTTGGTATTCTCCCATATTGCATGGCCCCTCAGCCAAGTAACCAGGGGTGGTGGTGGTAAGGAGAAATTTGTGTGGGTTCGGTCCCAACAACAAGCGTTCGATGATTTGAAGCAGCGCTTGTGCTCAGCCCCAGTACTTTGACTACCAGACCTGCAACAACCCTTTGAGATTGAGACAGATGCTTCAGACTATGTTGTGGGCGTCGTTCTCACTCAGCACGACCACCCTGTGGCCTGTCATAGTGAGACACTATCAGATGTTGTTCATAAGTACCCTACTTACAACAAAGAAATGTACTCCATTGTGCAAGCCTACCACCAGTGGAGACATTACATTCCTTGGAAGGAGACAGTCATCCACATTGATCATAAGCCATTGCAATTCATGCAAACACAAGGAAAATTGCAAAATGACCGCCATTAGAAGTGGTCCACGTACTTGCAGCAATTCCACCTCAACATCAAGTATAAAATGTGAAGCACCAACCATGTCGCTAATTGCCTTAGCAGACTTCCAGTCACAACACTCACCATGGTGCTAGACTCTTGCGGCCATGAGACCTCTGGATGGCCTCAACTCCATGAGACAGACCCAAAGTTCTCCACCACCCACCAAATATTGGGAGAAAACGCAGTTGTCGCTAATTTCCATCTTTAGGACGGGTTGTTGTGTCGTCTGGGCCATATATGCATTTCATCAAGCGAGCGAGAAAATTTGATTTGGGAAGCCCACTACAGTCAAGTGGCAGGAAAATTCGGTGTCAAAAAGACAGTGGCAATGTTGCAAAAACATTTCTACTGGCCAAAACTTTGACATGAGGTCAGCAAGTATATCAGGTCCTGCACTGCCTGCGAAATTTCCAAACTGACTGTTATCACTGAAATTTCATCTGCACATGGTTACAAGAACTCAGCATCGTCAAACAGTAATGAAGTCATTCATGGCCCTGAATTAATATCACAGCATTCAAAAAAGGTCAAAAACTATACAAAGTAGTGAAAAA
>JZKD02S1834911.1:73008-89883 GCA_000966675.3 Picea glauca | reverse complement strand
AAAGAGTGAGGAGTCAACCTCAGAGCCATGAAAGGACTTGAGTAAAATCCAATGTTCCACTAGGTTTCTGGGACAAGGGGGACATGGGAGCGGGGAGACACACAGGGGGGACATGTGTAAGAAGCCCCAAATTTTAGGGAAATGGGGGACGCCACATATATAATATAATTTTTTTTTTTTTGAAAATAAAATTAATAATGATAAAATCTCAACAATAACAATTCATCCCATGCAAATTCATCATTGTGCAATGTAAATACTAAATAGTAAACAATAAAATACTAAATAGTTCCAAATTCAAATTTGTAAATGATATAAACATGATTCAAATTCAAATTCGGTAATGTAATACGTTGATTCATAATTCATAAATGAAACAAAAATAGTAAAATATTGATACATTGATTTAAATCCATCATTCATCATTCTAGAATCTAATTAGTACTAAGAAAAATAGTAGATACTAAAGTCTGAAATAGTAAATTGGAATTGCTCAAACTCAAAAATAGTAAAGAGTGACGAGTCAAAGACTTGGTCTTAGGTCATTAGTATTTAGAGTAAAGACTCAAAAGTTAAAACTTAAAATTAAAAATGGACAATGAACATTGAAAATAAAATGAGCATCATGGAGTCAATCTCATTGACTGGTCCTCTACATCCATCTGTTGCATGAATTCATCAGGACCATCAAAGGGAATGTCATTGTCTGCCTTTGAGTTAGAGTCTCTCATGAGTAACCAATGGCACACCAATCAAACCATGCTGCTACTCATCTGGTTCATCCATCTCATCTATCTATGCACCATCCTCTGGATCCAGATCCCATTGTGTCACCAGTCCCCTCCGATACTTTGGTGTCTTCCTATGCGCAAGACATAGGGCTTTGTGCATTGCAACTAGCTTCTTTGCTCTCCTAGAGGCAAGTCACTCGACATTGTGCACTCGACTGCTCACTTGGTGGCTAAGAGAGCTCGATAGGTAGCTAAAGAAACCCCAATCACTCGACAACAACTCTAATGCGAGCTCTCATGTAGGCTCAAGGATGTAGGCTCTCACGCAGGCTCAAAGACTCGGGGTCTATGCTCTCTCACACAGGGTCTATGCTCTTTCACGTGGGCTTGGCTCAAGGATGGCCAAATGCACCCCTTCTGGGGAAACTCGTTCCCCACACTAGGAAAACATTTCCCCCTGTGTTTCCTCGCGTCCCCCGTGGGGAAAAGGGGGATGTGGGGAAATGTTTCCCCAAGTGCCTCCCTACCCCAGGAGTGTGGGAAACATGGGGGTACCCCCCCACCCTAGGGGACACGTCCCCGTGGAACAATGGTAAAATCAATTGCTTTAGTTGTCATACGCATGGTCATTATGCATCACAATGTCTAGATAAGAAGGGTAAAGTGAAGCAACAACGAACGTAGACAACGACCTCTACAAAAACTTAGAAGAACAAGTTTGTTGCCAAGTTCGAGAAGGATTTCTCGTTGGTCTCTTGCCTTTCTACCAACATGATTCCGAGGAATGCATGGTATGTGGATAGTGGGGCATCTCGACATATGAGGACAATCCGACAATTGTTTTCTAGTATGAAGAAGCAGGACTCAAGAATAGGTTGAGCTTGGTGATGATGCTAAGTACCCAATAGCAGGAGTTGGTACTATTCTCTTACAACTTGAGTCAGTTAATTCTTTAGATTATGAGGATGTCTTGTTTGTTCTAGGTCTTTGGAAGAATTTGCTTTCAGTTTCAGTCATGGAGGATAAGTGCTTTGTAGTTGAGTTCTAGAACTAGCAAGTCCTTGTTAGACCGAGGGAATCTAGTCTAGATACAACTCAAGTAATAGGGGTTAGAGAAGGCAATTTGTACAAGTTGCAGGGTGAACCTGTTCGAGCTTTGGTCCATAATAGTGACAACTTGTGCAAGTTGTGGCACAAGAGGATGGGACACTTGCATCTCAGGGCATTGCCTATTCCGAGGGAGATATTCACAGGTCTTCCAGAGTTAAGTATTGAGTAGCATGGTGTATGCAGAGGGTGCATGCTTGGAAAGTATGCCAAGGTTTCCTTCCCAAGTAGCAAGCATAGGTCTCAAGGGATTCTAGACTTGGTACATTTAGATGTTTGTGGACCAATGTTAGTAGCATTAATAATAGGAAGCATGTATTATGGTTCCTTTATTGATAATTTTGTTGATGTTTGTAGCATTGACCATGTACTTTTGCACTGGTCCTAACTGTCTAGATGTGTGGATGTTGTCCAAAGTCTTCTACCTTAGTGAGTTACTTTAACTAAAGGAATTATGATTAAAGCGAGTTCAGTTTAATGAAATGCTAAGGTTATTAGCATGAGTGAACTAAATGAATCTTAGCCATTGATCTCAAGTGAGGTGATATCTAATCTCAACCGTTAATCATTTTGGAGATTAGTGTTATGTTTGATTCGGTTATAACTCAAGATGATAAAAGCAAGGCGAGATGTAAGGGAAAGACACACAACAACAACACAAGAGAGAGTCTTGGGAGTTAGTGACTCATAGTGAGAGCAAGTGATCCGGATTGGATTATTTATATTATTTGTCATCTATCTTGATGCTTTCAGAGTGGAAAAAATTGGAGGAATCTGTTGAATTATTGTAACTTTGAAGAATATTCTACTTATATTTGAGTCCTTATTGTATAGATCAAATCCCCTTTTGTGGATTGATCAAGTCGGGTCTTGTATAAGATCAAATCCCCTTTTGTGGATTGGTCAACATGTATTTGTATGGTGGTATTTGTAAAGTCAGCCCCTAGTAATTGTAAAGTGGTTTTAACCACTTCTAGGAGAAGTCGGCTCCACCAAGTGAAGAGTCACAACCTTAGTGCCACCTCACAACTTGTATTTATATGTAAGGATGGTGTCTCATTTGTACACACACACTCATCTAGTGCGCATATCTTGAAGATAGTTGCAGTTGCAAGAAGAAGTCTAACGAAGGAGAAGAGAGGCTCATGCTTGGTCTTGGTCTGTCTTTGGTGTTTTGGTCTTAGTCTTGGCATTGTACTGGCAATCTATTATTGAAGAAGTTTTGTTGGGTTTTCTTCCCCATGAGGGTTTCCCAAGAGAAAATGTTGTGTACCTTGTGATCATGTTTCTTTCAGTGATCCTCTTTATACTGTTGTTTTGGAAATGCATTGAATGCTCATGAAATTTAGAAATAACCTAATAACAATAGTAAAAACTTAGCATGGTATCAGAGCTAGACTGAATAGAGCATCTTTCACTAGGTATCTAGACGTTTTTGTTGCCGTACAAGAAATTTAGGGCTTTTCATTGAAGAAGAATTTTTGACCAAAGATCACCTAGGGAAGTGCACCTTGCCCTAGCACATCTTTTGGCAGCTTGAGCGAACCTTTTCAGTGGCTGGATTCTTTGGAAAGTCAAACCCTAGTTTTGACTGGTACCAGAAAATCAAAAAACTAGGAAACCAGAACCAATACTAGTCTAGAATTTTGCAGGTCAAGTTTCAAGGGGTAAAACTTGGAATTTTAAAAAATGGTCCGCTCCAACAAACTCGCCTCAATCCAACGCATCTCCTGGTAAGTTCAGTTTCATTTTCTGGTCATTTTCTTAGTTCCAAGTCAAGATGTCTACAAGCACCAAGTTTGTTGACAAGTTAGAAGGTGTGGAAAATTTCCGTGCCTTGAAGTATAGAATTGGACTCATTCTTGAAGAGAATGGCCTTGCAAAATTCATAAAAGAAAATGTACTGGAACCCGAAGAAGATGAAGCCAAAGAGAAGTACAAGAAGGATATGATTACGGCTAAAAGAATAATTGCAGATTCTATTAAAGACCACTTGATCCCTCAAGTGTCTTCTAAGAATACTTCAAAAGATATGTTTGATGCCCTAACCAGAATGTATGAAGGAAGGAACATCAATCGGAAGATGAACTTGAGAACCCAACACAAGAATACAAGAATGCAAAAAGGAGAAACAGTTCAAGACTATTTCTCTAGGGTTTCTCAATTCAAGGAACAATTAGAGGCAATTGGAGACAACTTAGATGAAGATGAATTCGTGATAACAACTCTTAATGGTCTCACAAGACCTTGGGATGCCTTCATCCAAACTATTTGTGCAAGAAAAGAGAAACTCCAATTTGACAGTTTATGGGAAGAATGTGTTCAAGAAGAAGCAAGAATGGCTAACCAAGAAGTCGTTCTATTAAGAGATGAAGATCAATCCCTAGCTGCTCATGCTAAGGGTGGAAAGGGAAAGTCTCATTTTCAAAAGGAGACTCACTTTCATAAAGAGTCTCACTCTCCAAAGAGATTCCAGAAATATCATAAAAGTCAAAGAAGGAAAAAAAATTTCTTCTCCTACCAGTGTTATCATTGTGATAAGATGGGACACATTGCTAAGAATTGTCCTGCCAAAAGGGAAGAATACAAGAGAAGAAATAACAAAAGACATCATGCCCATGCAACTGAAGATGATGAGCCACCCAAGAAGTTCGCTAAAGAAGAGATTGAAGAATATGTTTTGTTTTCCGTTCTCTCAGGATCTCTGACACCTGGAAAGGATACTTGGCTCATAGATAGTGGTGCCTCTAAAAACATTACAAGTCAGAACAACACTCTCTCCAGTCTTGTAGAGAGAAACTCTTCCTAGAAAGTTTCACTCGGAGATGATTATCAGTACCCAATCAAAGGATTGGGAGAAGCCACCTACAAACTTGATTCAGGAACTCCGATAAGAATGAAGGATGTACTCTATGTACCAGGTTTGAAAAAGAACTTATTTTCTATTTCTGCTCTAGATAAGAAAGGTTTCAAGATTGCATTCATAGATGGTGAAGTTCTTATGTGGTCTAAAGGAAAAACTATAGAAGATGCAGTTGTTACTGGAATAGAAGAAGGTGGTTTGTACAAGTTAAAGGGTCACTGAGATGTTGCCTTGACTCACTCTACTAAAATTCCTTGTGAACTTTGGCATAGAAGGCTATCTCACATCAACTACAAAGCCTTACCATATGTGAGCAAGGTAGTTAAAGGTTTACTAGAACTAAAGGTTGATCATGAAGGTGTATGCAAGGGATGTGCACAAGGAAAGAACACAAAGAATCCTTTTCCAAAGAGCGACAATAAAGAAGGAAATTTAGAACTTGTCCACTCAGATGTATGCGGTCCAATGCCATCAACCTCTCTAAGAGGGTATGTATACTATGTATCATTTATTGATGATTACTCTCGTAAAAATTGGGTTTATTTCTTGAAGTCAAAAGATGAAGTATTTGGAAAGTTGAAGGAATTCAAAGCCTTGGTAGAAAACCTCTCCGAAAAGAAAATCAAGAAAGTCAGGTCAGACAATCGAGGAGAGTACACTTCAAATGAATTTGGAAGCTTTTGTAGAGATGCCGAGATTAAGAGGGAGCTCATCACTCCTTATAATCCTCAACAAAATGGTGTAGCAGAAAGAAAGAATAGGACGATTATGGAAGCAATAAAGACTATGATTCATGATCAAGATCTTCCAATGCACTTATGGGCCGAAGCAACAAGAACAACAGTATATGTCCAAAACAGATTATCCCATAGTGCACTTGGATTAAAAACCCTCGAAGAAATGTTCACTGGAAAGAAGCTAGAAGTAAGCCATCTCAAAATATTTAGTTGTCCAGTATTTGTACACTTTCTGAAAGAAAAGAGAACTAAGTTGGATCCTTCAGGAAATAAGGGAATATTTGTTGGATATTATGAGGTCTCTAAGGCCTTCAGAATCTACATACCAGGTTTACCATCATATTGAGATCAACAGAGACGTAACATTTGAAGCACTCAAGAGATCAAGGAAATGCCAGTTAGAAGAAGTGTATGAAGAAGAACCTGTAGTTCCCATAGTTGCAGAATCCATGAAGGAAGTTGCAGTTACTCCTGATGATGAGATTCCAAAAGATCATGATATGATAGAATCTCAAGAACCTCCCCATATGACGATCTCTCACAAGAGAAAGCCAACTTTGGAGAGAGAACTTATTCAAGATGCAGAGAAGTATGGTGCCCCAAAAGGAACCATAAGACAAAGCAAGAAGCCTAAACCATTCTCCAACTATGTGGCCTTGATGTGTGATTTCGTAGATAAGGAACCTACTTGCTTTGAAGAAGCCGTTCAAAGGAAAGGATGGATGAATGCCATGACAGAAGAATACCAGTCCATTATAAAGAATGGTGTGTGGGAAGTAGTTCCCAAGCCAAAGAGCGAAGATGTGGTATCTTCCAAGTGGATATACAAAATAAAACATGCAGCAGACGGAAGTATTGAAAAATATAAGGCAAGAATTGTGGCTCGTGGATTTTCTCAAATGGAAGGTATTGACTATGAAGAAACATTTGTTCCTGTAGCAAGATACACTTCTATTAGAACCATCATAGCTCTTGCAGCCAAAATGGAGTGGAAGTTGCACCGGATGGATGTGAAAACAACTTTCTTAAATGGTGTTATTGAAGAAGAAGTGTACATAGAACAACCACAAGGGTTTGAAGTTGAAGATAGAAAAACTCATGTCTGCAGGTTGAAGAAAGCTTTGTAAGGGTTGAAGCAAGCTCTGAGAGCTTGGTATGGCAGAATTGACAGTTTCCTGACGAGCTTGGGCTTTACCAAGAGTAAAGTTGATTCTAATCTTTACTTCAAGGTTATGAACGATGAGCCAATTGTATTGCTACTATATGTGGATGAATTATTCTTGACAGGAGAAGAAAAGCTCATCACAGATTGCAAAAGGAAGCTCGCTGCAGAATTTGAGATGAAAGACCTAGGCCCGATGCATTATTTCTTAGGTTTTGAAGTTTGGCAGAGCCCAGCGAAGATCTTCCTTAACCAAGGGAAGTATGCAGTTGAAATACTAAAGAAGTTTGACATGTTTGAATGTAAAGCCATGGCCACACCCATGGAGACGAATTTGAAGCTCCTGGTTGGTACCTCGTTAGAGTTAGTTGATGCTACTCTATGCAGACAAATTATTGGTTCGTTGATGTATCTAACGAATACCAGGCCAGATATATGCTTTGCTGTGAACACCTTGAGTCAGTATCTGGTGGAGACTAGACGTGTTCACCTTGTAGCTTCAAAGCATGTGATGAGATACCTTAAGGGTACGTTGGATTATGGTCTTTGTTATTCTGGAGATCACGACTTAAAACTGCATGGTTATACTGATTCAGATTGGGCTGGAAGTGCTTCAGACAAAAAAAGCACTTTAGGATGTTGTTTTAGTTTGGGGTCAACCATGACTTCATGGAAAAGTAGGAAGTAGTCTAGTATTTCTCTTAGCATGAAAAAAGCGGAGTACATTGCAACATGTTCTGCCAGTTGTGAAGCCATATGGTTTCAAAAGTTGTTGACAGGTCTGTTCGATCTGGAGATGGAAGGTGCCATGATTCTATGTGATAAATAGAGTTGCAAAAAGATGACAAAGAACCCAATGTTCCATGATAAGACGAAACACATAAAGATCTGGTATCACTACATTCGTGACATGGTTTAGAAGGGAGCTGTAAAGCTCCAATATGTTGGCATAACTGAGCAGGTTGCAGATGTGTTGACTAAGCCTTTGTCTCGTGTGAAGTTTGAGTACTACTGAGGGACCTCCCTTGAAAGGGGGAGTGATGTTGATGATACTATGGTATCATGACCAACAACGGGTAGCTCAGTTAGGATTTTATATCCTAGGGGAGTGATCATCCCTGGACAGATCCCGAAGGTCCGGTAAGGACGGTCTGTCAGAGTACCTATGCATGTAAATGCCAACTGTGGTCAATAGTGGTAGCTCAGTTAGGATTCTATATCCTAGGGAATCTTATGATTCCTGGGCAAATCCTGAAGGTCTGGTAAGGATGGTCTGTTAGAGTACCATAGATGTTGTTGATGCACCTGCCTCATTCTGTTGGCACATATTTAGATGTTGATGTTGTTCCAACTTCATGTTGATGATGATGATGATGTTACTCCAGCTCCGCGCTGCAGATGATGACGATGCTCAGTCTCTACTGATGTTGATGATGAGAAAAACTTTCGATGATTTATAGATGTGCCAATCAATGTTCTAGATGTTGATGATGATGCTGCCCTCTCCTTCTCTTGATGATGTTGTATTGAGTCATGTCAGTAGAACACCCTTCTCGTTAAGGGGGAGTGTTGAATTATTGTGACTTTGAAAAATATTCTACTTATATTTGAGTCTTTATTGTATATCTCAAATCCCCTTTTGTGGATTGGTCAACATGTATTTGTATGGTGGTATTTGTAACGTCGACTCCTAGTAATTGTAAAGTGGTTTTAGCCACTTCTAGGAGAAGTCAACTCCACCAAGTGAAGAGATACAACCCTAGCGCCACCTCACAACTTGTATTTATATGTGAAGATGGTGTCTCATTTGTACACACACACTGACTCATCTAGTGTGCATATCTTGAAGACAGTTGCAGTTGCAGGAAGAAGTCTAACGAAAGAGAAGAGAGGCACATGCTTGGTCTTGGTTTGTCTTTGGTGTTTTGGTCTTAGTCTTGGCATTGTATTGGCAATCTATTATTGAGGAAGTTTTTCTGGGTTTTTTTCCCCACGAGGATTTCCCAAGATAAAATGTTGTGTACCTTGTGATCATGTTTCTTTCAGTGATCCTCTTTATACTGTTGTTTCGGAAATGCATTGAACGCTCATGAAATTTGGAAATAACCTAATAGCAACATTAAAAACTTAATAGAATCAACTTGTAGGGTCATTTTACTGGCAATTCCCAATTTGGAAAATTGGGGTCCCTAACCTTTTGTAGCCATTTTGGGGCATTAAACGATGTTTTTTGGGGTTTTGGTGTCCAGAACTTGTGCCCACCCCTTAGATAGTGTTCTACACTCCGAGACCTTTCCAATGGTGCAAACCGTGCATCAATTAGAGTTTATATGCAAAAGTTATCCCTCTCGCAGGTTGACCTATCGTGTTGACCACCATGGTACGAGAGGATGTCATGTCTGCCCCCATTACTCATGCATATGGGGCTAGCAACATGAGGAATTTCAAGAAGATTCTAGAAGGTTCAAAACCCTACCATAATTGAGGGTTGAGGAAGTCAAAAGCCTACCCCTAGATGGCTATCGGGCTATCTTAAATACCAGACCACGAGGAGGACAAGGGGTTCCATTCTATGTTATTGTATTTTGTTCCATAGCAGAGCATGCCAACTGGGAGTGGGAAATTAGAGAGCATAATAGAGGGCGTTAATGTTTTGTAGCAGCCTAACATGCCACAAGTCTCAGGTAACTCCATAGAGACTGCCTTCTCCTTTGTATTTGCATTATTTCCATGCTAGAGAAAAGAGAGCAGAGCAACCTCACCTTCGAGCTAGGTTTTCCACCGTAAGGGTTTCCTAGAGCAAATATTTGTGTTATCTCGTGGATGGTGTGTCATTGTATTTTACTGTTCTCTGTTTTCCACATTTTATCTATTTTAGGCACAAGTAGAAAATCAGTAACTAAATATTCTAGAGTCTAAAGAAATTTAACCTTCATGGTGTATATTTCAGTTTTATTTATCAGATCTGTTGTGACGAACTGTTCCAGTGATTATCCACGACAATTTATAGATTATATTGGTATCAAAGCAGGTTTTTCTTTTGGGTATTTGTGAGAAGTTGCAGGATCCAGGAGTTGGCTTAAAGAGAAGTTGCAGAAACCTTAGCCATGGCAGACGAGGCTGTTCATAATAACCCTTGAGATCCAACAAAAGAGAGATTTGAGAGGTTGGAAGCAAGTCGTCGACATCGGTTGCAATATGAACCTCCTCATGGCGGCTCTAGCATGCAAGCTTAGAGCGTTCGGAGATGATGGAGGCTCTAACTCAGAGATCAGATTAGAGGGGAAATTGGGAGATCAGGAAGAATCAAGAAAGGAGTCATAGAAAGAATCCGAGAAAGAGCAGTCGAGTTCAAGTGCCATGAACCCTTCACAGTCCCTATTCAAGATGGAAGTGAAAGTGGACATAAAGCCATACCATACCAAGGTGATATTGATGCATTAAAATTAAATCATTGGTTGCAACAGCTAGAAGTTTATTTTAGCGTTCACCATATAGATTTCATTTGCTAGATTGAAGTTAGAGGGCCATGCTTTAACTTGGTGGAAAATCCATACATAAACACTTAGGCTGGAGGGTGATCCGCCAATCACTAGGTGAGACGACTTCAAAACCCTGATCAAGTCCCAATTCTACCCTATCGGGTATGTAGAGGACCAATGGATTTGGTGGCACTACTTCAGGTAGAGGTAGGGGTAGAGTGTATAGGAGTACACCACTGAGTTCAGAAAGATGGCCATCATGCTGGGTATCTCTCCCAAGAACCCAATTGTACTCCTCAAGTATCTGGGGGGTTTACAGAGTCATCTTCGAAAGTAGGTGATACTCTTCAAGCCAAGAATAATGGATGAGGCATGTGTATAGGCATAGTACCTCGAAAACATAGGCCAAAAGAAGGGGCAACCAAGTGGTTCTAAGCAGAAAGAGCACCAGGGAGATTCCAAGGAGGGGAAGAAGAAGTGGAAAGGGGGCAAAGATAAGAANGCATATCTTGAAGACAGTTGCAGTTGCAGGAAGAAGTCTAACGAAAGAGAAGAGAGGCACATGCTTGGTCTTGGTTTGTCTTTGGTGTTTTGGTCTTAGTCTTGGCATTGTATTGGCAATCTATTATTGAGGAAGTTTTTCTGGGTTTTTTTCCCCACGAGGATTTCCCAAGATAAAATGTTGTGTACCTTGTGATCATGTTTCTTTCAGTGATCCTCTTTATACTGTTGTTTCGGAAATGCATTGAACGCTCATGAAATTTGGAAATAACCTAATAGCAACATTAAAAACTTAATAGAATCAACTTGTAGGGTCATTTTACTGGCAATTCCCAATTTGGAAAATTGGGGTCCCTAACCTTTTGTAGCCATTTTGGGGCATTAAACGATGTTTTTTGGGGTTTTGGTGTCCAGAACTTGTGCCCACCCCTTAGATAGTGTTCTACACTCCGAGACCTTTCCAATGGTGCAAACCGTGCATCAATTAGAGTTTATATGCAAAAGTTATCCCTCTCGCAGGTTGACCTATCGTGTTGACCACCATGGTACGAGAGGATGTCATGTCTGCCCCCATTACTCATGCATATGGGGCTAGCAACATGAGGAATTTCAAGAAGATTCTAGAAGGTTCAAAACCCTACCATAATTGAGGGTTGAGGAAGTCAAAAGCCTACCCCTAGATGGCTATCGGGCTATGTTAAATACCAGACCACGAGGAGGACAAGGGGTTCCATTCTATGTTATTGTATTTTGTTCCATAGCAGAGCATGACAACTGGGAGTGGGAAATTAGAGAGCATAATAGAGGGCGTTAATGTTTTGTAGCAGCCTAACATGCCACAAGTCTCAGGTAACTCCATAGAGAGTGCCTTCTCCTTTGTACTTGCATTATTTCCATACTAGAGAAAAGAGAGCAGAGCAACCTCACCTTCGAGCTAGGTTTTCCACCGTAAGGGTTTCCTAGAGCAAATCTTTGTGTTATCTCGTGGATGGTGTGTCATTGTATTTTACTGTTCTCTGTTTTCCACATTTTATCTATTTTAGGCACAAGTAGAAAATCAGTAACTAAATATTCTAGAGTCTAAAGGAATTTAACCTTCATGGTGTAGATTTCAGTTTTATTTATCAGATCTGTTGTGACGAATTGTTCCAGTGATTATCCACGACAATTTATAGATTATATTGGTATCAAAGCAGGTTTTTCTTTTGGGTATTTGTGGGAAGTTGCAGGATCCAGGAGTTGGCTTAAAGAGAAGTTGCAGAAACCTTAGCCATGGCAGACGAGGCTGTTCATAATAACCCTTGAGATCCAACAAAAGAGAGATTTGAGAGGTTGGAAGCAAGTCGTCGACATCGGTTGCAATATGAACCTCCTCATGGCGGCTCTAGCATGCAAGCTTAGAGCGTTCGGAGATGATGGAGGCTCTAACTCAGAGATCAGATTAGAGGGGAAATTGGGAGATCAGGAAGAATCAAGAAAGGAGTCATAGAAAGAATCCGAGAAAGAGCAGTCGAGTTCAAGTGCCATGAACCCTTCACAGTCCCTATTCAAGATGGAAGTGAAAGTGGACATAAAGCCATACCATACCAAGGTGATATTGATGCATTAAAATTAAATCATTGGTTGCAACAGCTAGAAGTTTATTTTAGCGTTCACCATATAGATTTCATTTGCTAGATTGAAGTTAGAGGGCCATGCTTTAACTTGGTGGAAAATCCATACATAAACACTTAGGCTGGAGGGTGATCCGCCAATCACTAGGTGAGACGACTTCAAAACCCTGATCAAGTCCCAATTCTACCCTATCGGGTATGTAGAGGACCAATGGATTTGGTGGCACTACTTCAGGTAGAGGTAGGGGTAGAGTGTATAGGAGTACACCACTGAGTTCAGAAAGATGGCCATCATGCTGGGTATCTCTCCCAAGAACCCAATTGTACTCCTCAAGTATCTGGGGGGTTTACAGAGTCATCTTCGAAAGTAGGTGATACTCTTCAAGCCAAGAATAATGGATGAGGCATGTGTATAGGCATAGTACCTCGAAAACATAGGCCAAAAGAAGGGGCAACCAAGTGGTTCTAAGCAGAAAGAGCACCAGGGAGATTCCAAGGAGGGGAAGAAGAAGTGGAAAGGGGGCAAAGATAAGAAGGCAACATCCACTACACTTCAGTGGAAAGATCCCAACAACCATTGCAATCATTGCAACGTTGATGGCCATACCACCGAGGACAAATGCAGGAAACTACATCCAGAGATGAACCTGAAGAATTGCAAGAAGGATGGAAAGAAAAAGAGCCTTTTAGCCACATATTCAATCAATTAGGTTGAAAGTAGCTTGGATGTGGATGAAAATATTGTTTGCACATCTATGTAGAAGGAGGTGAATCTGAGAAGCCTTCATCACCAGGAAGAGAAGGAGATGACCAAGCTCTTCCACATCAAGATTTAAGTCAAGAAGACCAAGATAGATGCTTTGTTCGACTTTGGTTCACAGGCTAATCTCATAGTAGTAGATTTGGTCAGCAAGCATGGATTGGAGGTTCACAATCATTGTAGCCCCTATCCATTGGGTTGGGTAAACAAGGATGTAGAGATGAAGGTAACAAAACAGTGTAAGATTAGATTTGCTATAAGTGTTGATTTTATTGATGAAGTGGAATTGGACATAGTACCCCTTGATGTATGTGGAGTAGTGTTTGGAAGCCGTTACATGTATATGAGGGATGCAATCTTCATGTGGAGAGCCAACTAGTATTGATTGATCAAGGATGGGAAGTCCTACATCATCAACACGCATAAAGGCAAGTCAAACATTTCATTGGTAAGTGCCAACCAAGCCAAGAAGTTGATTTGTTCTAGTAAGAAATATGTTGATTAGTTCTAGTAGAGAAAATCGGTTAAATGATGAGTCAATGCGAGTAAAGGCATCCCTAGAGGGGTGTACTAAAGAGAATAAATATCAGTTGGAGGAGTTGTTACAATAATACAAAGGAGTGTTTAAGGATCCTAAAGGGGTACAACCCAAGAGGTATGTGGAGCACGAAATACAGTTATTGCCAGACTCCCCATTGTCGAATATTGGGCTATATACACAGTCTATTCTAGAAGAGAATGAAGCGAAGAAGCAGTTGCAACAGTTGTTGGAGCAGGGTGTGATCCGACCAAGTACCTCACTTTGTGGGTCACCCTTCATAATTGTTCCCAACAAGGATGGGACTTGGAGAATGTGTATCGATTACAAGGCATTGAACAAGATTACACTGAAGAATCGATACCCTCTGCCTAAGAACGATGATCTGTTGGACCAACTGCAGCATGCCAAGTACTTCACTAAGCTGGATTTGAAATAGGATATCACCAGGTACGAGTCAAAGAAGAAGATAACTGGAAGGCTGCCTTCAAGACAAGGCAAGGTTTGTATGAGTGGTTGGTTATGCCATTCAGTTTATGCAACGCACCGACTACATTTATGAGACTAATGAATGATGTTTTATGCCCTTATCTAGATTCATTTGTTATTGTCTATTTGGATGATATACTGGTTTATAATGCTACCTGGGAGGAGCACATATCACATCTTATGCAGGTGTTAGAGACCCTGAAGAAGCACCAACTGCTAGCCAATCCCAAGAAATACGAGTTTGCTCAGCAGTTTTGGTGTATTTGGAGTATGTGATCGGTGGAGTGGAGGTCAAGATGGATCTCACGAAGATGAAGGCCATCATGAAATGGTCAAATCCTACAAATGTCACTGAAGTTAGGAGTTTTGTTGGGGCAACACAATACAACTAGTGGGGGAAGAATCAATAGAAGGCCTTTGATGAGATGAAAAGAAAGATTAGTCAAGCACCAATGCTCGTACTACCAAACTTGCGGAAGCCCTTCGAAGTGGAGACAAATGCAAGTGGGTATGCCATGGGAGTAGTAATGATGCATGGAGGAAGGTGTGTATGCTATCATTCTGAAGTATTTCATGGGGCGGCTCTCATCTACCCTACCTACAACAAGGAGCTCTACGCCTTGGTACAAGTTGTCAAAAAGTGGAAGCACTATTTGATGGGCAAGGAGACCATCATCCACATAGAGCACCAATCACTATAGTCTTTGCAGGCCTAGAGTAAGCTACAACAAACTAGGCATTAAAAGTGGATGGGGCTTTTACAACAATTTCATTTGGTCATAAAGTATAAGTAGGGTAGCACAAATAAGTTGGAAGACATGCTTCACGACCACCCACATCCAAGATTACTGCTTTGGGAACTCTGATACACATGGAGCCTTTTATCGATGATGCATATAAAGAGGCATACACAAAAGATGAGGACTTCAAGGAGGTGTTTCAACAACTATAGGTACAAATTCATATAGATGAAGGTGATGGCAAGGCTGACTATCATTTTCAGAATGGTTTACTCTACAATGTCGACAAGCTCTGTGTTCCTAAAGGTGAACGATTGTAGCTTATCAGAGAGGCTCACACCTCCAAGGTTGCAGGACATTTTGGTGCTGGGAAGACAATTGCCAACTTACAGAGGTATGTGTATTGACCTAGAATGCAAGAAGATGTAGCACAATATATTAGAGGATGTATACTTTGTTGTACCAACAAGCCCAACAACTGGAAGCAAGGTCTATACCATCCCTTACTTGTATCCGCTCGACCTAGGGAAATTATTTCCATGGATTTTGTGGGACATTTAGCAACAACCAGGAAGGGTCATGATTATCTATTTGTGGTAGTTGACAGGTTCAACAAAATGTGCATTCTTATGCCTTGTAAAAAGGTCATTAGCGGACAAGAAGCAACAAACAATTTCTTTGAACATGTCTGGGTGCACTTTGGGATACCAATGAACATAATCTCAGATACAGATACTATATTTCTTAGTGCATTTTGGACTACATTGTGGGAGAAAGAAGGACACGAAGTTGAAGAGGTCTACAACATTCCATCCACAAACAGATGGGTTGAAGGAAGTAGTCAATAGGAGTTTGGTGCAACTTTTGAGGGGTTACAATCAGAAGCATCCAAAGACCTGGGATGAAAATATGAGCTATATACAACACTCTTATAACAGAGCAGTCCACACTTCTACTGGTAAGTCACCTTTTGAAACTTGCATTGGGTATTTTCCACCTTCACTCTTAGATGTTGTATATGGACCATAAGGAGTGAGGGAGGACCTCACAAGAGATGCATGAAAAGCATAAAATTTTGTTGAGAAGATTAGGTAGATCCATTTGCAAGTACAAGAGACATTGAAGAAGTCACAGGAAAAGTACAAGGCGAGACATGACCAACATAGAACATAGAGAACATTTAGAGTGGGAGACAGAGTATGGTTACAACTAAATAAGGAAAGGCTACAGGGTCTTGGTAAGAATATCAAGGCTCTGCGGTATGATCCTTTTGAGGTATTGGAAAAGGTGGGAGATAATGCCTACAAACTTAGTCTACCCCCATACATGCACATTTAATCAGTAGCGAATGTGGAGAATCTCAAACTCTATGAGCCTTCCATGTTGGATCAGGAGGAGGAGCAGGTCCTACCTTCCATAGAGGACTTAGCACCAGATGTTTAGACAGAGTTAGTAGAGGACCCTGTTTTGCAGAAGCGGTCCAGAACTGCAAGACAGGGGCAACATGACCTTTGGTAGATTGGGTTGAAAGGACAACTTCCAGGCAAAACAAAATGGTACTCTAGGGAGAAGGTAGAGGGAAAATTTTCTCACCTCATTCAATAAGTATTTTGGGACAAAAAGCCTCCCTAAATGGGGAGGTATGATTTGGATTGGATCATTACATAATTTGTCACCTATCTTGATGCTTTTAGAGTGGAAAAAATTGGAGGAATCAGCTTGCGGGGTCATTTTAGTGGCAGGTCCCAGTTTGGAAGTTGGGGTCCACAACCTTCTAGAGCCATTTTGAAGCATTAAACCCCATTTTTTTGGGTTTCGGTGTTCAAAGCTTGTGCCCACCCCCTAGATGGTGTCCTACACTTCGAGACCTTTCCAATGGTGCAAACCGTGTGTCAATCGGAGTTCTTATGCAAAAGTTATTCCTCCTGCAAGTTGACCTATTGTGTTGACCAACATGGTACGAGAGCAGTGTTGCCAGAGCATGGGAGCGAAGCGGGAGCGGGAGTGGGAAGCGGGAGCGTCTGAGCACATTTTTCAAAAAAATGGTCGGGAGCGAAGCATCTCCGGAGCGTTTATATATATATATATATATTCAAAAGAAAACATGTAGAATGCCAAACTAGATGCAAAATTTATGAAACATGTATGTTTG
>JZKD02S1834911.1:22237-35890 GCA_000966675.3 Picea glauca | reverse complement strand
GCTCCTTCCCTCTCCACTCCAACTCAAAGATGAAACAATGAGGAAGAAGAGAGAGAGATTGTGCTTTATCTCCCCTCTCTAACCCTAAAAATGCCCTAGGGCCCACCCACAAAGCCAAAAAATAATTAATAAATAAAATAAAAAAACAAAAAAATGAACTTTTTCGGGCAAAAAATCGAGGAGCGCCCGCATGGGTTCAGGAGCGCGGTTCCGGGAGGGTCGGGAGCGAGTCCTGTAGCTTCGGGAGCGTGGCGCTTCAGCAAAAGGCAGGGAGCATCCGGGACAGGTCGAGAGCGTGGTTCGGCCGGTCTGGAGCGTGGAGGGGAGCGCGGTTCCAGGACGCTCCCGCCTGGAGCGCGGTTCGAGGATCCGAACCGGGGGGGGACGCTTCGGCAACCCTGGGGTGGACAACAGAGAACATGTGTCAGGTGGCTACATTTAGGAGAGCATTGTTACAACACCACTTTCCACATGTCCATTGGTATGACACCCTTTCGAGCATTGTATGGGTATGATGCTCCCACTTTGATAGACTTGGTTTTCGGCGAGAGCAGAGCTCCCAAGGCCAAGGATTGGATCACAGAGACTCGAGAGATTCTCAAATTGCTAAAAGAGAACCTGCAGACAGCACAGAATCGACAGAAGATGAGTGCAGACAAGCACAGGATAGAGCGCAGCTTTGAGGTTGCGGATTTGGTTTTCTTGAGACTCCAACCTTACAGACAGTCATCTATGAAGAAGAGTGGGGCTGAGAAGCTCAAGCCCAGATTTTATGGACCTTACAGGATCATGCGTCGGGTAGGCGAGGTTGCTTATGAGCTAGAGCTTCCAGAGGGGAGCAAGATTCATAACGTGTTCCACATATCTTGCCTCAAGAAGGCGGTGGAACAATTCATCAGCACACCCGAGGAGCTTCCCCCATTGGATGAGGAGGGACAATTGGAGTTGGTTCCGAAGGAGGTACTGAAGTTTCGAGAGCGGAAACTAAGGAGCAAGGTCATCAGAGAGTGTTAGATCAGATAGAGAGGGCTTCCAGTAGAGGATGCTACTTGGGAGAGCGAGCAAGTGTTGCAACACACTGGATTGGTATTGCTTGAGGACAAGCAATTTCGGGAAGGGAGGACTGTAATGTCCCTTTCCAAATAGGAGCTCCAGAGAGGAGGCTTAATGGCCTAAACAGCCTCGTTAGACTATAGCCAGGGCCAGAAAGGGGTAAACAGGATTACTAGAGGTCACTCCAGCCAAGGGTGTTATAATTTGAAAGTGACATTGAGCTAAAAGTGGCTAAAAGTGCTTTTAAGCCAACTTGAGCTAAAAATAGAGTCAACAGCGAATTAGGGTTTTGGGAAGCTATAAGAGAGAGTAAAGCGACCTAATTCATCATTATGCAGATTTTGACTTGTCATTGAGGAGAAAGGCGCATCTCAGGAGAGGTAGCTCAGTGGATTCTAGGAGGAATACACCAATGGTTGATTTCGGTGTTGAGAGACACACCCTAGTCAACGGGGAGGTCACACAGATCTTCCATCAGTCTTAAGCAGCAGTTCTACAGGATTGAGCAGCAGGGGCGCACTTGTTCAGGGAGAAGGTGCACTTGTTCAGGGAGAGGGCGCAACTTCTGAGGAGGTTTAGTGGATCGACTTGTCCCAATCAGGGAGAGTTCAGAGATTCCTCTCCAACCCAGTTGAGAGGAAGGCCAGACGCATCTTTTGTCTGGTTTCTCGTCAGATTCCGATGGAGGAATCATCTGGGGCGCATTTTCCAGACATTGGGGGTGCAGCACTTGGGGAGGACACATTTAGGGTTCTCGAGCGATCATCAGATTAGATGTAGGGAAACCCTTCCGAACCATTTCACAGTAGGCCAGGACGATCAGTTTGAGACACATATTAGCTGATTCTAACGGTGGAATCACTAGGGCGCAGTTTTCTAGTAGCAGAGGGGTGTATTCCCCCAGGGGGATCCATCCGGGGTCCATACACACCAGCAGAGGGGTCAGTCAGTCACCAGGACTGAGAGGGACAGCAGGGCGCACTGTTTGGGACAATTTCCAGGCCAATCCGAGAGATCTAGCAACCAAGGCAAACTTTCCGGACTTGCAGTAGTTACCGTGTGAGCTGCCATAGCTCCAGATCACTCATTGATTCCACAGTATTCATCTATTATCGGGTATTATCATTTAGTTTTCTTATTGTATTTCGGCTAAGATCCTTTTTTCATTGATCTAGCCGAGTGATTCATTTCATTCAGCTGCATTCGGCATTTGTACTCCGTAGAGATATCATAAATTATAATATAAGCTTTGCAGTCTTTTGTCGTAATTGTTATTTGTATGCTCATTTATATGTTGTAAACCATGAATCATACACACATATTAGCAGAGATTCCTAGACTAGCCGAATCTGGGATATTACACTTTAGCTCCTTGAAACCCCTAAGGAATACGTTGCTCATCCTGATCAATTCGTATACCTCTACTACCCTCGTCCATATGGCCAATGGGCAGTGGAAAGATGGTACATCTGAAAGTTCATAGGAATAGATCTGGGGAACCTCAAGGTTGAGGTAAAATTTCTGATTTTGCATTAAGCACGGATTTTCAAAAGTTCCACAATGATCACATAACGCCCAATTCATAGCTCCTTAATTGATGATATAACTTTAGACTAATGCATTAACTATGACCTCATTATTACTTCATTACATAAAATGGCATTATGACAAAAGTACACCACCTACACTAATAAACTAGAAGATATGACCATTATAAACAGTTACTTTAACACTGTCCCATTGACCTTTCTTTGGTCATGAGTGGACATTAATAAGATTTTTTTGTCTTCTTCCTTTCTACAAAGCTATATAAGAAAGGTTATCAATCTAATAGAAAGGCCTAAAGGTGATATTTGTAACTGGAGAGAAGCTGCTAAGAGAAATTTTAAAAGACTAGTGTCAAAAATTGTTTGAAAACCAAACTAATAAAGAAACACAGAAATTTATTCAGAAACCACAACATTATGTCATTCAACCATTAAATACACCCATTTATGGTATAGACTCATTCCTTGGAAAACAAATCCAACAAGCATGGGTCACTGACTCACTACACAAAGTTACAAAATGTGTGGATACAGGAGCAGATGCAGCAGCAAATCTGGTGCAGATTTTCTATTAGGATAAGATTTACCATAATTCCAGGCCTTTCAAAAAATAAAGGCATACAATGATACAAAAACCTACATGATGCATCACCTGATTATCAAAAATATAATTTAGCAGTGAAGACCATGACCCAACAGTTTGAATCATGACTTCAGTATGAAAACATGTAGGTTGTAAGCTTTGGGAATCTTTTCTGCTTTCTTTATTTTATTCATTTTAAATTTTAGGGCTTCTGTGGGAGCAACTTTACAACTAGACCTTGCCCTAGACACCAGAACCACTGCAGTCTAGTTCTAAATCCAGGTCCCCAACATTATTTACTTGCAAGAAGAGATTTGATGAATGAACGCAAATCCAGATTCTACATTTTCCTCAAAACTTTAAGACCCAGAAACAGGACAGGTTCCAACTTCCAACTTCCATGCAAATATAGTAACTCTGATCAGACATTACATTCATTCATGCACTTTCATTTTCTCTTCTACTCAATGCTAAAGCCTTAAATATAAACTCTTTAAGTCAGACTTCAAACATAGAACTTCATAAGATCCCAGTGAAAAAAACAACAAACCATGTTTTTAAGAACCATGTCCAGACCCTCTTCAGGTGTTTTTGGGGGCAATATTGGTTTTCCCTTTTCGAAAAATAGCATCGGTGACTTTACTGGGTCAAATTTTGTGGGTGCCCACCACCTGAACATCATAAAAAGAAAATAAATTAGGCAGGAATACTAAAGAAACCTTACGTTTCATCATCCGTCCATAACTAAATTGGGAATAAAGCAGTTTTGGTTATACAATTAAATTGCATGTCCCCCAAAAGCATCATTCTGACTCTAAAAAAGGAATAAAGGCAACATAAAGAACAATAAAAATCAACACTAACTCAAATTCAACTGAAAATGCATAAAGACGTATACTTTTAGAAGCTCTATTATGGCTGAGATTTTACTGCAAACTAAAAAGTTAGAACCGACATTTATTACAAGAGAGGAGCCTAGGGCCACTGCAATTCCAATGTGAATGATAGATTTTGTACATGGAGTTATATGGTTCCATAAACTTAGTATTACCATATTACTTTTGGGCAGACATTCATCAAATTAGAGGATAAAATCAAAACTCATCGCTTTAATAGAAACAACTCAATCCTTATTATGGATTTGCATATCTCAAGCAGGTCAGTTTTATCAAAAGCACAATTTTTCACCCTTTCTAAAATAGATCAAGTAAATGCACTCCAAAGGACAATCCACGATCTATGCACAGATTGGCAGAAGAATATGACACATTTCCTCCAAATATTTCTCAAGGCAAACAAATCTTAGTGGAGAACATTAAGAGTATGTTCTGGAATGTGAGGGGTGCTAATCATGCTAATAAAAAGCACATCCTGGTTAGTGTGGTAAAACAAGTCCTGATGTTTTGTTTCTTCAAGAACTCAAACTTACAAAGTTCAAACTAAATATTTCTATTGATTTTGTTTATTTGCTTTTTCTCCTAATGATGATAGATTGATTGCTATGGAATGATGTCAATTGATGATTCTCAGTTTCTAGATGGGAATCAAAATTCGGTTCCCCAATTCCTTGAACCTTTGAAGAAGTTAAAACTGCCATTTGGGCTATAAAGGATGGAAAGTTTCCAGGCGAGGATCAAAGTTCTAAAAACTGGAACTGGCAGAAGTCCGGAATGGAACCAGCCAGCTAACCGGTTTTTGAACTGGTTTACAAAGAAAAACATAAAATATGAATATATCTATATATATATATATAGATAGATAGATAGATAGATAGATAGATATAGAGAGAGAGAGATTCATGAACATCTGTCATCAATATAAATCCAAACGATTAGACACGAAATATGCAAATAGAGGGGGGGCATCATTATATAACACTAACTTAGGGTTTGGGAGGGCTGGGGCACCATTTTTTCTGTTCTTTTGGCAAAGGTGTCTGAACTAGTAAAACAAGTTTGTAAACCAACCATTCCGGTTCATAACCGGTCTAGGGTGAACTGGTCCTGAGTCCTGACCAACCAGTTTCAGTCCAGTTGGCCTGTTATCAAAACACCGAGGATAGAATTCCTAATGAGTTTTACATGTGGATGTGGGATACTACTGGCATGGACCTTTTAACAATGTGTGAGGAAACTTGGCTTCAAACTCTCTATGAACACAAACTAATACAAGGATCAGCAAACCCATCCCCACAGAGATTCTAATAGGGATACAATAGGAGATGGCATCCTATCACACTGTTAAATGCTGCTTGTAAAGTTTTAGCTAAGGTCCATGTTATCCCCATTTTTGTGGATAACTGTATCAGAGATGGTATCTAGAGGCATCCAGGTTGTAGACATGGAATACCGGCAGATGAGCAGTACTTGATGGTGGCCAGCTTGGACCCCTCCTCTATTTTTGGGTATATTTTGGGCAGCAGCTGAGCAGCGGTTGACACCATGAAATTGGACGGGCTTATGGGACATCCCACGAACATGCTACAAGTTGGTAAGCTTCTAACCATAGTGAGTACTGATTTAAAATTTGAGGCATTTCTAGATTAGTGCAGATCACTCCTCTTGGTCATGAGACATTAGCTTGTTGGTTATATTTTTTCCCTAGCCATACCTGGGTGGTTGTCTTGGTCTCTTGGGAAAGTTGGGAAGCTCTTTGGGAACAAGGATACATACTGGATCTTGTTTTTGGATCAGTCAGTATCATACGTTTCACTTTCCATATTCATATCCCACTATCCTTCCCACTACTTCTGGTGATTGGTTGCTTTGATCAAGGACGGGACTATTCCTCTTTCTATGGGCTAAAGCCCTAGGGGGTGGCTAGCAAAAGCCAACCATGGTTACCTGCTCATAGACTTGTCCAGTCCGCATAGCACTTGTGAACGCATCGCTAGAGCGCTACATATTCTCTAGGGAGTCCGAAGCAAGTTAAGCATGTGTTTTTATCAACACAAGACGGACCAAAAAAATAAAGTAAAAGAAAAATCATAAGAAAAAGAAAAAATAAAGAATGTCGTCACACATGGAATATCGCCAAAGCGCTACATATTCTTTGGGGTATTCCCCCCATGTGATGACGTGGTAAAAGGCTAATATAGGACTTGAGCCTCGTGGATAATAGGAACCAATGGTCATAGCTCATTCCCAAAGGCACCCTTGATTGAGATACTACGGACCCTGTGTGTCGAAATTCCAACACCTTCGAAGTTAACGTACTATGTTTTTCCCCTTTATTCATCCGTGACTTTGAAGACTCATTTCCTGGGAACCGACCTTTTCACTTTAGGGTGACTTAGCCTACTAGGATTCCTTGATGACCTTCCCATACCTTGACTATAAAAAAAGTATAACTTTCTTAGCTTGTGTCAACTAGGATAGAAGAGTGTGATGCACTGACTACTAATGGCTTTTATATTACGTTGGTTTATCTTGCTATGATTTTAGGCTTTCTTTCTTCTAGATGCACATGTCTTATTTTGTACTACAGGTTCTTGCCATGTGTCATTTCATTACAACTTTGCATGCATATATAGGTGTCATATCATCAGTTTTGTTGTTGGGGCTTATTAGGGTTTCGAAACCCTAGACCGGATCTCATATTTCTACTACATGGGTGCCAGAGATTTTTTGCAAACCTCGTCTTCTCGATTTTAGAGCCACTCGCCCCAGTTTTCAACCTGATCAGAGCCTTCCTTCATGGGATCGACCTCCCTTGAAAGGTGACGTCACCCTCCCTTTGGCACTTTTGGATGATTTTTGGATGGATATGTTGGAGTGTTTTTCCTTGGGAGGCTTGGAGACAGCTTGATGTTGGATATTTCTTGGTCCTTGAGCCTTTGGAGGCTTTCCCACTTTATTTGGAGTTATTTCCCTTGGACAATGTGTTTTTCACCCATTTGGAGGGATAGATGTGCCATGATGATGATTTTTCCCACATAAAGGAGGTTGTTCCACATTTTTTGCCTGAGGATGAGTAGATCTATGCATTGACTAGCCTTGGGAGGCTCGCTACACTTCACCAGCTCCATTTTTTATAGGATTGATGGAATCTTTTACCCTGGGCAGCTATCTTTTGGGAGATTCCCTTGATTATGGAGGCAGTCGTTTGGTCTCCCTTGGTCATTTTTGACTTGATGAGTGGTTTTACCATTTTATTTGTTATTTTTGGGAGTTAGTTAGATTAATTAGATCTAGAAACTCGCCTTCTATTTGTATTTTGACAATTTAAAATAAAATTCAAATGAAAAATGGTCAAAGGTGGTTATAAAGTGAGTTATATAAAATATTTTTACTTATTTTTAAATTTTATTTAGTGGATAACCCTAAAGTGGGTTAGTATGTGGACAAAATCAAGGGGAGGAGGATCTATAAATACTCCTCACTTGATTTCATTTGAAAAACGCCTTTTGGTGGTGGAATAATATTACTCTTTGGCATTTCATATTTTCGCTACACTAGTGTCATTGTGCTTTTGGATGGTGCGGTTTCTCTTGGAGGCTTATGCAATGGAGTTATGGGTGAAATATGGATGATTGTGTTGTTATGCTATTCGTTAATTCTTCTTCAAGATATTTTTGGTGAGAAGTTTCCATTTTGTCTTGATTTATCCATTTATAAAACCCTAATTTGCAAGATAATTGTCTATGTGCTTGTATTAAACTTGTCTTAGGGATAGAGAAATCTACAACCCTAAGGATCTAGTTTATTGGTAGGATTTGTGGCAAAGACTAGGAGACTAACAACTTTGTTGCAGGTTTTACCATCTTTTGGGACTTTAAGGGCTAGACATCTTGTTGATTCTAACCCTCTTGCAGGATAGCTAACCCTACAACCTGTGAGGGAGACTTCTTTCTTGGATTTTCTAGCCTCTCCTCCAAGCTTTTGACTCCATACCCAAGGGACTAAGGCACTGATTTTGCATTGGAGATCGTGAGAGTTTGCATTGGGATGTGTGTATTTCCACCGGAATTTAAATTTGATTGCACGGCTCAACTCGCCCCCCCCTAGGGAACACCTCTAGTCCATTGGGGAGAAATTTTTGAGGGGTCTAACCCCCTCAACCTTCAAACCCTTCTCTGCTGCAATTTCTACTAGTTTACTAACCCTAGGTTGTTAGATCTCTAGTTTTACTCCACAGTTTTTAGCAAATAGATAGTCAATTTTGTGTGGCTTGAGTAGTTCTTTCGTTCTAACGGTTTAGTTTTCTGATTTGGTGGATAGTTTGTCTGTTGTACCTCATTGAAAGCTACAGCCATAAGGCTGCAATTTTATGCAGAAAACAGTGTTTAGGACAACTCAATTTAACTCCTAGACTAGTGTACTAATTTAGCTAGTTTTAGTTCCTAGTCAATAGCTAACTATTCTTGAGTGTTCTAAGTGTTTCCTAGAGTTAGTTGGATAGTTTTTTATGAGTTTTCTTCACTGATATATTTACTGCAAATTCTGTCTTAGTTAGGTTCTAACCCTAGACTAGTTAGATCTTGAGCTTTCCTAGGTCAAACTAAGCAAATAAATAGTTTAAATTGAAGCTCTTTAACCGATCTATAAATCTAGTATGTTAGTTTTGCATTTTGATGGTTATATTTTCTGCTGTCATTAGATGAATGCTACAGCCATAAGGCTGACCTTTGCTGCAGAAAAATAATCAGTTTAGATTAGCTTATCTAACTCCAATCTAGTAGGCTAGTTTAGCTAGTTTTTGTGTCTTAGTTTTCTCTAAATTGTTACTAAGTACTCTTGCTGATTTCTAGGAGTTAATTTGTGGTTTTAGATTAGTTTTCCTTACTGATTTTACTGCTGCACTGTCATATATCAGATCCGGTACATATTGGATAAGTGCTTAGAGAACATTGGTTGAATGTGTTTTTCATTCGCTGACTCATTGGCAATAAACTAGCAAGTGTTGTGGTTGGATAGGTGTTGTTAAACATTGATAACCTTGTTGATATAAAGAGTAATCTACTGTTGTTATATCACCTATCTGATATGGTTGATGCTACATAAATGCTTAGTAATCATTTCACAAGTGCTATCTCTCATTGTTGGTTAAATTGGGCTAATCGTGGAAAGTGTTAACTTGCTGATTTGGGAATTTAGATCTTGCATTTTCATTGTTTACTTAAGTTGCTTCAGATCTGGTATATTGATTTTATTGATGAGAACAAGTGTTTGAATACTCCTTACATCTTATGCTGGTACATGTGGACTTATAATGATTGAATGCTTAATGATATTATGTCCATTTGATATAACACATATCAAGAAGTTAATGCTTTACTTTCATTCTGCATAAGATAATAATCTTGCTAAACACTTGCCTTAATTATTTATTTGGCGGGACTTGTACTTGGGCATAGGATTCTAGTATTCGAGTTGGTTTTGGTTGGGATTTAGACTTTCTTCCTCATCCTCCTCTTGCCTCCGATCCTTTCCTTCATCTATCCTTCATCCATTCTTGCCCTCCAATTTTTGTATCCTAACCCTTAGGGCCTTTGACCACCCATAGTCTTTTCTCCCAGGGGTCACCCGGGACTCTTCCTAAGGTGACAGTGGGTCATGGTCCTGGTTTGTTATCCATTGATTTAGATCGTGAAGGACTCTACATGATCTACAATCTGTGCGATAACAGTCCCAACAAGAGGGTTGCCAATAGACATAAAACAGATGGGATATGTCAAAGGTAGATTCATCCTAGATAATTGCAAATCTGCTTGGGAGGCAATTAAACAGTTCAAGGAATCAAGGCAGAAAGGTCACTTTTCAAAAATTGATTTTCACAAAATCTACGATAGACTTGAATAGATTTAATTCTTGCCATGGTAGATTTTGTTAACGAGTTTTTTTAACTTAAAACTAAGGTTGGACAATATCACACATTTTTAAGTCTAACATGTGGAGTGTTGATGTTTGTAGCATCAAACAGGTTCTTCCACATTGGTTTTGTGTCTAACATGTGGAAGTTGTCCTTAATACCTCTCAAGACTTAGGAAATTCACTTTAGTAAAATGATTATTAAAGTGAATGCCTTTTATAATTAATTGTGTTTAATTTAATTAAATGCCTAACTATTAGTAAATTAAATTAAATCCTAGCCATTGATCTAAAGTGTTGGTGAGATCTAATCTCAGCCATTGATCACTTTGGAGATATACGGTTTTGGATTTAGGGTAAACCTAACATTTTAAAAGGTAGCTAAGGTGAGAGGAGGAGACACACACAGAATGAGGTAGTGAGATCTCATTAATTGGGTGGAGAAGGACTTTCATCCAAGGCAGGGTCCGAGGAAGGGAGCAAGGGGCAGCAAACGAGTAGCAGCCAGCAAGATCAAAGGACAGATCTTGAGGTGTGATAGGCTGGGCTATTTTGAGGTGTGATAGGCTAGGATATTTTGTTATTTTGTATTTTCCTCAGGTGGGTCATTATCCCAGGACAAGAGACCAGATTTTATCTTAATAAAATCATCACAGTATTGGTTTTCTCTTAGGGGTTTTCCTCGGGGTATTTACCCAGAAAATTACGTGTGCAAATGTGTTTGGTTGTTTGTTGCGCTTCCGCTGATTTATTTATTTAGATCGTTAAAACTCAGTCGTGTTTTTATTCAATAGATCTACTTAATAAGTTTATTACAACAAGGGTTTGCTATGAAATAATTTACCGGGTGTTCGGTCTGAAATTTAACATGGTATCAGAACCAAGACTCTAAGGAGGATCCAAGTGCTCGCAAGCAAGCATTTGCTTGATCTTGGCATGATTCAGAGAGGGACTTGGTTTGGGTGGAGTAGTATAACTAGGGAAAAGCTTTTGCCACTATTGCTCAATACGGGATCCATACCAGCAAGATGCTTGTGAATTCAGTGGGATACTTTGGGACTCGCTCTCTCCCCGTTGGAAATCCTTGTAGTTTAGCTTGTACCCATTTGAGGGATAATAGTTTAAAGGAAACACATGATAAATTAGATCTTTCATTTTCACACTTACAATCTCCTGCACTCGTGAGGGGATTTGCA
This sequence comes from Picea glauca, assembly GCA_000966675.3. Classification (NCBI taxonomy): domain Eukaryota; kingdom Viridiplantae; phylum Streptophyta; class Pinopsida; order Pinales; family Pinaceae; genus Picea; species Picea glauca. The sequence goes on along the minus strand of JZKD02S1834911.1, from coordinate 24,702 downwards.
CTATCGGTCCACCTCACTCAATAAATCTAAATCCAAGTGAAACCTCTTAACTTAATAAAACTTACCAAGAGCATTGCACAACACATTTATCTTGCAACAATATATACATACTGTAAAGTCCCTTTCCGAGTGAAGACTCTAGAGAGGAGGGCTTAGTAGTCTAAACATCCCCTTTATGTTGAAGTTTTACTTATACAGCTAGCAGTTACGGTTCTTCTTTATTATTATAATCATTTAGCACATTAGCTGGATAAATAAGATCATTGAAAGAGAGGCAATCACAGAAACAATAGAGCCACACAAATTATCCTGGGAAACCCTCATGGGGGAGAAAACCTAGCAAAAACTTCCTTAATATAGATAGACCAAAGACCGAACAGAAGATCCTCCTCTACTCCTTCACTAGGAAGAGTAGCGCACCACTTAACCAAGAAATACCAAGACACAAACCAAGAACCCTCCTTGACGTCACACTTAGCTGCAGTAGTAGTTCCTCCAAGACTTGCGCACTTCTTCATAGCTGTAGAGCTAGTGTGGTAAGTGTGTCCAAATGAGACACCATCCTCACATATAAATACAAGTTGTGAGGTGACGCTAGGGTTGTGACTTTTCACTTGGTGGAGCTGACTTCTCCTAGAAGTGGCTAAAACCACTTTACAATTACTAGGGGGCGACTTTACAAATACCACCATACAAATACATGTTGACCAATCCATAAAAGGGGATTTGATCTTATATAAGACCCAATTTGATCAATCAACAAAAGGGGATTTTATCTATACAATAAGGACTCAAATATAAGTAGAATATTCTTCGAAGTTACAATATTTCAACACTCCCCCTTAACAAGAAGGGTATTCTACTGATAACAATAATAACAACTGACTAGACTCAATACATCATCAAGAGGAGGGGACATCATCATCAGCATCGGGAACATTGTCGGTCATATCTATAGGTAATCGGAAGTTTTTCTCATCATCAACAGTAGAAACTGAACATCATCATCATCTACAGCGCGAAGCTGGAGTAACATCATCATCATCAACAGCATGAAGCTAGAACATCAACATCAATGGCACGAAGTTGGAACAACAACATCAACAGCACGAAGTTGGAACAACATCAACAGCATGAAGTTGGAACAACATCATCAACAGCACGAAGCTGGAATATCATCATCAATATGTGGCAACAGAATGAGGCAGGTGGATCAACAACAACATTTGTGGTACTCTGACAGATCGTCCTTACCGGACCTTCGAGATCTTCCCAAGAATCATAAGATTCCCTAGGATATAGAATCCTAACTGAACTACCACGTGGTGCTCTAACAGACCGTCCTTACCGAACCTTCGAGATCTACCCAGAAATCATATGATTCCCTAGGATATAAAATCCTAACTGAGCTACCACGTGGTACTTTGACAAACCGTCCTTACCGGACCTTCAGGATCTGCCCAGGAATCATAAGATTCCCTAGGATATAAAATCCTAACTGAGTTACCACTACTGACCACAGCTGGCATATACATGCACAAGTACTCTGACAGACCATCCTTACCAGACCTTCGAGATCTATCCAGGGATGATCAGTCACCTAGGATATAAAATCCCAACTGAGCTACCTGCTATTGGTCAGGATACCATAGTATCATCTGCATCACTCCCCCTTTCGAGGGAGGTCCTTTTGAACAACACCAAGCTTGTCTCAGAAGTACTCAAACTTCACACGAGACAAAGGCTTAGTCAACACATCTGCAACCTGCTCATTTGTGCCAACATATTGGAGCTTTAGAGCTCCCTTCTGCACCATGTCACGAATGTAGTGATACCGGATCTCTATGTGCTTCGTCTTATCATGGAACATTGGGTTCTCTGTCATCTTTATGCAACTTTGGTTATCACATAGAATCATGGTAGCTTCCATCTCCAGATCGAACAAACCTATCAACAACTTCTAAAGCCATATGGCTTCACAACTGGCGAAACATGCTGCAATGTACTACGCTTCTGTCGTGTTGAGCGCAATACTGGACTGCTTCCTGCTTTGCCATGAAGTCATGGCTGACCCCAAACTGAAACAATATCCTAAAGTGTTTTTTGTCTAAATCACTTCCAGCCCAATCTAAATCAGTATAGCTATACAATCAAAGCCACAATCTCCAGTATAACAGAGGCCATAGTCCAACGTACCCTTAAGGTATCTCATCACATGCTTTGCAACTACAAGGTGAACACGTCTGGGCTCCACCAGATACTGACTCAAGGTATTCACACTGCACATCAAAGCATATATCTAGTCTGGTGTTCATCAGATACATCAATGAACCAATCATCTATCTGTATAGAGTAACATCAACTATTTCTGACGAAGTATCGACCAATAACTTCATATTCGTCTCCATAGGAGTGGACATGGCTTTACAGACCATCAAGTTGAATCTTGTCAGAATTTCAACTAC